>PVKB01001363.1:339425-432636 GCA_004027205.1 Ctenodactylus gundi | reverse complement strand
GAGAGAGAGAGAGAGAGGGAGGGAGGGAGGGAGGGAAGAAGGAGACAGGATGAGAGGGAGAGAGGCTTGACAAAATCATTTCTTTTTGAGACAAGGCAATCCAGGCTGGCCTTGAACTTATGCTGTAGTCCAAGCTGGCTTCAAATGAATAGTGATTCTCCTGTTTCAGTCTCCCAGAGTGCTAGGATCACAGGCATGGGTTATTATGCCCAAGAATTAACATCTTGGGGCTGGGAGGGCATAGCTCCATGGTTAAAGCATTTACCTAGCAAGCTCAAGGCCCTGAAGTCAATTCTCCAGCACCACGTAAGACTGGTGTGGTAGGACACATCTGTAATCCTAACACTTGGGAAGCTGGGCAGGAGGATTGCCATATGGGGGCTACATAGTAAGTTCAGAACCAGCCTGGATTACCGAGTAAGATCCAGTCTCAAAAAAAGAAAAGAAATAAAAATAACATCTTTAGCTTCGTCTTCTAAAACTAGTCTCTTCACCCATCTACACAGGCATCTTGTCTTATTACTCACCTCAGAAACCTCTCTTATAAACTGTATAGTGTTAACAATAGCAAGATTTATAGCTAAGAAACTGAATCCAAATAACAACTTCCTTTCCCCAACTCAATCTAAATAGTTTTCTATCATCTTCTCCAATACATTCTCCTTACTATTGCCAGTAACCCAGAACCCACCTCCAGTGTTTTTCTTTAATGTTCTTTCCTATTGCCATCCATGTAACTTCATTCTCTTTTTTTAAGCCAATATCTTAAATCAAAGTTGCACTTAGGCATTAGAACTTTCCTAATTTCATCTTTGTATCTTCTGTGTCATTTTTACTTTCTCTAAGGGTCACAGACATCATGCTATGACTGAGTGCTAAGCACTTTCAGGTCTTTTAATGGGACTTCAGTAAGCGAAGCTGCTGCTGCTGCTGCTTCTTTTTTTTTTTTTTTTGGGGGGGGGGGGGAGATACTGGGATTCAATTCTAGGGCCTTTACACTGAGCTACATCCCTAGCCCATTTTTAAATTTTTGATTTTGAGACAGTGTCTTATTAAGGTGCTAAGTGTATAGGCTGGGCTCAAACTTGTGATCTTTCTGCCTCAACCTTTCAGAGTGCTAGGACCACAGGCCTATGTTGTTAAGTCCAGCCAGGAGGCACCTTTTGATAATAACATTATTGGTCAAGAGCTTCACATCGAGTCCTGAAGGCACTATAGTGGGCTAAATATAAGCAGAAGCAAGAATCACCAGAGAAAGGGTTATCTCCTTCTTCATCACTCCCAGCATCTTCTTCATCATCTTCTCCTTCAGACATAAGCAAATCTTCATACAAGACACTGGCTTGAGGCTGTTGCACAGTTCCTTCTTCTTCATCTGCAATGTCGCCATCTCCATCCTCACCTTCCTGAATGAAACCGGGTAGGGGTCAAAGTCCCATCAATTGACCAAGTAAGAGACCAGAAACACTACTACCAGCCCCACGCCCCCACCCCTTGCTACCTCACATGAAGTTAAATAATTTTGGTGGATAGACTTGATTAGCTGGTCTCAAGGATTAAAGTCAGGATGGGGCTCACTATGATATCACCCTGGGATTTGACCTGCCCTGTACTGTTGGGACTCCTAACATATAAGGGTATAACGTAACCATAAGCTTTCTGTAAGCATACTCACTGGGGCTGGAGTCTTAGGTTTCCCATTCTCCTCATCATCATACCCTTCAATATCTACATCAGAGTCTTCCTCGCCCAGCCTACCTCGGCCCTGGCGCATCTGAGTAAGGAACACAAATAGCACATCATTGAGGGACGTGCCTGTAGGAGTTAACTAAGGGCTCTTCACCCAGGATGGATGCTCCTTCATGATATTCCAGCTAACCCCACTGCTAGTGGGGGCTGCTTACACAGCCAAGGCATGTGTATATCCTTCCCCCCAGTAATTCTTTGGAAATCAAGGCCAGGGTTTAGAAAACCAAAGAACAGGAAGGTTCTTGGTCTACTCTTACGCATCTTTCCAAGGAGGTGTTTCTTTTCTAACCCAGGCTTTGTTATATCTTGTGTTGGTTTGAGACAGATAAAAACTCTCCTGGATTTTACATACTCTAGTGGAACCCTGACTGAGAATAGCTACATGATTTAAGGCTTCAGACCAGGATTATGTTTTGATACTTCTTTAAAAGAGACCAATCTAAAAATTTTAATCTCATAAATAACTTAAATTTGGACTGTAACACAAAGTAGCAGGTCAATTATTTTGAATTCTGTTTCTGAATATAGTTGGTCTTTCTAGTCACCTGTTAGGTTGTTCTAACAGGTGAGATGCCTCATATATTTTTATTTACTTGAACCTTCCCCCAGGTTCCACTATGCTTGACTCTGCTCAAGTGGACAGACAAAAGACCATGACAGTCAGGTGACCTGCCACCCTCCCATCAATGAAATTATGTTACAAAGCCTTCATTCCCAGGGCCAAAGGGTCCAGACATCCTTGATGTTTATCATACATTACTTCCACCAATATTCTACTCCTTATCTTTCAGGAATACTACCAACCTCACAAAAAGAAAAAAATCCTACCTGGGTTACCTGCTTTTCCAGTGTAGCAGTGGGAATATCAAGGACAGACATACTGCTCTCATCTTGAAATACAGAGACATCTCGAGACATACTGAGTGATGTGTTGGCATCATACAAATCTGGTGGCTGTGATATAAAACGTACAATTTAGCTTCTACCAAAGGAAGGGTAAAGAAATACAAAGAATCCTCCTTTGGAGCATTCATTGTAGAAAAAGGTCATGCACGTCTAGTTAAAGAGAAAACTTAGTTTGGCACAGCTTTTCAGACAATTTTTAAAAACAAATATTGCCTATTCCAGCAGAGAGGCATCTGATATATGCAATCAGAAGCCTAAAGCAGAGATGCATAAGAACTAAGGGATAATTTCATGTTTACACAGCCTTTTGTCAATAATCTACTTTCTTCTAACCAGGTCTTATGTTTTCAGGCCCAGGGCTTCATACTAGTGCTACCCTTGATTGCTTAAGAGACACTTAAGAGGAAATAGAATAAAGAAATTTCAATTTCAAAAAGAGCATGGAATGTTTTGACAGTTTATGAGCTCATCAGAAGAATCTACAAAACAAAACACAATCTTTAGGATAAAGTGCCCTGAGTTTGAGTTCTGGCTCCACCACACGTCAGATGAGTAACTTTAGCATATGACTTAATCTCTCTAACCGTTGGTTTACTGAAGAGTAAAATATGGATGATAATGTGTACCTTACAAGGTTGAAGAGATGCGTAACCAATGCAACAAATTATAGATCTCGTACTTCTTCTGTCCTTGAAAAGACAAGGATTTAGCAAATGGACTATTCAGTGACAGGAGGAACCACATAAAGTGTTCAGAGTTCCAGATATAGTGAAAAAAAGGCACAAAACCATACGCTATCTATCTATGCATCTACCTACCTACCTACCTGTCTACCTATCAATGGTACTAGGGATTGAACCCAGCCTTTTTTTGAGAAGGGGTCTAGCTAAATCACACAGGCTTGCACTTGCAATCTTCCTGCCTTAGCCTTACAGAATGCTGGGATACAGCCATGTCTGGCTCAATTTCTATAAACACACAAATACAAACCATAGATATGAAAAAAATACATTGAATTTTATTCCATCTTGATGTTCTAAGTTACAGAAGGTAATAAGTAACTTTTCTGTTTTCCAATGAATGTGTTATTTTTATTAGAAAATGCAAATATATGTTACTCAAGCAAAACTGACTTGAGTAGAGGATTTAGAAGAATGAAGCAATACAGAATTCAAAGCATTAAAAAGTAGACAAACCGGTGTGGAACAGAAGAAGAGAAAATGAAGGAATGAAATTTTTGCAAAATCTTAAAGCGTGGTATAGAAAATAAGCAGTGGGAAACCGCAAAGTGACCAGTTTTGAAATTTAAGGTTCAATGTACAATGCAATGCAAGCTAGGGAAATAGTCAAGTGATAATACTTTATTAACCAGCACCTTTAGAAGTCATAAATAAGGTATGATTACTGGCATGCTTCTATACAAGCCAAATGGTACTATGACAAGTACTATGATAGGTATACAACCCTTTCAAAGAACATGAGTTTGAAAGTAGTAATAAGGACAGTTACTCATGTGTAGCTTCCAGGGGTTACAAGGCAGTGAGTTGGGCTATCTTAAAATGTGTATGTGTGGTTAGAAGGAATAATGAGATGGGGAACTGGACAAATGAAACAGTACTATATCTCTTCTCTTTACAGAAAAATCCTTCTAGTAGTACTAAATAACATCTACTGCTCAGGAAGCAGAATAGGTGATAGGTTTCTTTAGCCATTTGATATACTGTAGGAGAGGCAGGGGATAAAAGATGACTTTTGGGCCCAAGGCTTGAATTCACCGAAGGATTAGGTTTAAACTATCTTAGATCTGTGCTGCCACTTAAGGACTAGACTCCTCCGGAGAATGATGGCTAATACACAGGCTTTAACTTAGTAGATAACACCTTGTGGAAGCTGTGAGCCTATTGGCAAACAGGGCTCTCCAGGAAAACATCAGTCATCCAAGCCCCCTTGACCCAATATGCTCACATACTCTTTCCTTGTTCTGGACCTTGAAGAAGCATCTAAGGGTTCTTTATACTTGACCCCTCAGTATCCTATGTTTTGGGATCAAAGAGAGTTAAAAAAAAAAAAAGGAAGAATACACAAATGAGACCCAGAGAGACCAATAATCTAACAGAAGGAAGATGAAAAGGAAAGGAAGTTAAGCATGACCAAGATGTGTTATGTAAATAAAAAATTCAAAAAGATCACATAGGTTGTATTCTAAGTTCTAAGACTAGGTAGGATGGAAAAAAATTCTTCTGAGTACTGGAAGTGAAATTCATCCTTAAAATACATGGCTAAATTTGAAAGACTATGGGGACTGTGTAGACAACTTTCAGACAGAGGATAAAACAAGTATTTACTGAAGTCTACTGTGTGTCAGGCAAATTAACTCATTTAATGTTTACAACAGTGCTCAACAGTAGATTTTAGAGAAAAGGAGACTGAATTAGAGAGGTTAACTTCCAAGACCACAAAGTCAGACAGTGGCAGCGCTAAGAGTCAAACCCAGATCCATTTTATGTCAAACATTATGTATTTCTGATTGTACCACAGTGTCTCCCATAGAGAAACCAAGCACTAGTATTCTGTTAAGTACTAATCTTCAAACATGCCAACCCTCTAAGAATGTAGTATAAAGAAAATACATTACTAGCAAATTCAAGGGTTTGGGCAGATCAGAAAGACTAAAAGTTCTCACTTATCCTGCTCTCTAGTCTTTGGACATGTAAATTTAAAAACATCAGAAATATTACACATGTGTTTACTAAGAGAGGGAGCAGGAAAATGGGTGATAACTGAACACACTGAGACATTCTAAGTGAATGAGCAATTAGACACCATAAGGCACAGAAACAGCAAGGTTTATGTCTGCAACAGAATAGTTTACACTCTAGGGGATAACCCAGAATCCCAAAACTTACAGACAAGAAAAACGTAGAAATTCAGAGGATGCTTCTAGCTATAGTAGTCAGAACACTGGGTATTCCCAAACACTGCCTAAACAACCAAGGCCCCATCCCACTGATTCATCCCACAACTGCCTCTTGAGGATTCAACAAGGCCACCAAGACCCATGGCCCTCACTCACCTTAGCCTTTGAGAAGACAAGAAAGCACACGAAAGGCATATGAAGAGGAAGGACAGAGAAGAATGGTATCTCAGTAAATAAATCTGTTAATATGCTCCCACCTTCCCAAACCAATAAGAAAAATATGAGAGGAGTTCCTGGTCCTTAGACTCACCTGAGGTGTATAGGGTCCTGGGGTCATTGGGTCTAGGCTTTCTAATTCTGCTTCCTCTAAAGCCGCTTCTTTAGCTGTACAAATATCCTTCTCAAGTTGAGTCAAATGTTCATCATACTGAGAAACAAAGACAATTAATTAACTGATTCAGCATGTATTTTAGGCACTGGGAATGCAGCAGTAAGCAAAACGGACAAAAATATCCCTGTCTTCATGGAGCTTTTATTCTGGTGGCAAAACAAAGATGATGATCAAAATAAGCATAGAAAAAAATTAGAGGCTGTAGAGTAGGGGTAGAGGGTGAGATGTTACATTTTAACATAGGATAACCAGAAGCGGTAGCATACTTCTGTTATCTCAGCACTTATAGGGTTGAGGCAGGAGGATGGCCATGAGTTCAAGGATAGCCAAGGGTAGAAGGTGAGTTCTAGACTAGTCTGAACTATGGAATGAGATTTTACCTCAAAAATAAATAAAACAAAAGGATACTCAGTACCGGGTCTTAATGGCATGGGCCTATAATCCCATCATCCTGGGAGGCTGAGGCAGAAGGGTCACAAATTCGAGCCCAGCATGAATAACTGAGCAAATTAGCAAAGTCCTATCTCAGGGGAAAAAAAAAAAAAAGAGTCTGGTAAGGGGCATCCTACTTGATACCCTCTTCCCAGACAGTTGGAGCTTTACTCATCTATACTTTGGCTCTAAATAAAGAGCTGTTACCCTTTTTAAAAAATTTTTTTGGAAGAGCTATTATTCTTTTTTTAAAAAAAAGGCTAGAAATGTAGCTCAATGTGAAGGATGTGGCTTAATCCACAACACTGCAAAAAGAACTATTAGAACAGAACAGAATAGGGAAAAGCTCCTCCTCACTCAAAGAAACAAAAGGATTCTAAGGAGCTAGATCACAAGGGAAGTTCCTCTATATAACTTACTTCAGTCAATGTCTGGTAACAGATGTTCACAATCTCCTGAGCAGTCTTAGTGTACTGACTCTCAGGCCCTATAAAGTGAAATAAGAAAATGCCATTACTTTTGGAAACTTCAGTTCCAGAATTTTACACGGCCTCCAGCAGTGTGTTCCATCATCTGAGATTCAGAATAACTTGGACTTTTTGCTCCACTTTAACAAGTAGAAAATTTCGATCATATACAAAGAGACTGTTGTAATAAACTCCCACGTATTCATTAGTCAGCTTTAAAAATTATTAAAATATGGCTAATCATATTTCATTTATACTTCAACACTCCAGACAATTTTCAAGTTATTTTGAAGCAAAATTCAGCATTATACCATTTAATACATTAACTGTTTAGTACATGTTGCTAAGAGCACTTTTAGAAAATTATGTATGATACTATAATGGCAGACACAGGTCATTCATTATACATTTGTCAAAGAACACAGAATGCATACAGCTGAGAATGAACCCTTATTTAAACTATGGACTTTGGGAGATAATGTTGTGTCAATATAGTATAGGTTCTCTGGTGCAGGGAGCAGGATGTTTAAAGACAGGGTATCACTAAGTCCCTAAGTTGCTCAGAGTAGATTCAAATAGGCAATCCTCTTGCCTTAGCCACCCAGAGTGTTGGAATTACAGGTTTATAACAGCATATTCAGCCATAAATCTGTTTTATATTTGATTTCTATAAAACAAAACCTAAATGAGGCTGACACATTACATTCAGCTGATTGTGTTTCCCTGAGACACTTTAACATGATTCTTAGACACTTCTCCAAATGCCCTTTGTTTCGAGTTGTCAACTGGTGACTTGCAAATCAATCTAGTTTTGTTTACTCCACATAAAAAATTAATTCAATTTGTAAAACTGAACTGAGCTACACACCTATAATATACATACTTTTCTATATGTAAGTTATAGCTCATTCAAAGCTTTTTAAAAAACAAATTACTTGATAATACTTAATAAATGGAAGATGTCACATAAAAACCTCAATGTTTAGGGGCTGGAGGAATAGCTCAGCGGTTAGAGCGCTTGCCCAGCAAGTGCAAGGCCCTGGGTTTGACTCTCCATTATCACATAAGCCAGACACAGTGGTGTACACCTGTGATTCCAGCACTCAGGAGACTGAGGAAGGAGAACTGCTGTGAGTTCAAGGCCAACATGGGCTACACAGTGAATTCAGGACCAACCTGGACTACATACAGGGCAAGACCCTGTCAATAAAACAAAACAAACAAACAAAAAACACAAAACTAAATGTTTGGCCACTCATAAAAAATTAAAGATGAAAAATAAAAAAAGAGCTGAGGATGAAACTAAGTGAAAAGACCCTGAGATCAATCCCTACAACCACAATTCGTTTTCACAAATTTTTTTTTTAAATTAAAAGATTTGGCAACATAGGGTCAGCATCCCCATAAGGCACCAAAGGGTTAGAGGTGAGTAGCAGCTGCCCCTTTTACATTAGGCAAGTTTTCTTCAGGTTACCACAGTCCCTATCATTTCTACTTAATTATGCCTAGATGTGAAGGCATCTGAGTTTTCAACCCCTGGCTTAATTCATGTTTTTAAATGTACCACTCATTCACATAACTCCATGAGAAATTTTCTGAGTGTCTTCTACATGCCAAGCATTAGAAATTACAGAAACAAGATGGAAGTTTATGGTTTAATACAGCAAGATAAAACTATTAACAAATAGGGCAACACAATATAGTGAAAAAATACACAGAGGAATAGAAGAGAAAATGGTCAATTTTGGGAGGTAAAAGGTGAGAAAGGGTAAAAGCTTCACAAAAGAGGTGATTCCTGATGTAAACCTACTTGTTTATCAATATATAAAGGATAAAAATATACCATATGCCCATATGAGCTTTCAGGCCAAACTACCATGATTAATTACTATAAAGTAATAAGTACAAGGCTTAGGCAAAAACTCTCAAGAGTAGGCTATTTATTTATCAATTTAGGGTTTTTTCTTTTTTTGAGATGAGGTGTCACTACGTAACTCAGCCTGGCCTCAAGTTCGTGATGATCCTTTGGCCTCAGTCACCTGAGTGCTGGTATTACAGGTATGCTACTATGTCTGGCTCTTCACTTTAAAAGATGCAAAATAACAAGCAGGGCTGGAGGAATAACACAGCAGTTAGTGCACTTGCCAAGCAAGCACAAGGGCCTCAGTTCAATTCCCCAGCACCACAAAAGCTGGGCTTGGTGATGCACACCTGTAACCCCAGCATTTGGGAGGCTGAGACAGGAGGATTGCCATGAGTTCGAAACCAGCCTGGGCTACATATTGAGCTCAGGAACAGCCTAGACCTCATAATTCATGAGCTCAGGGCAGACTCAAACAGGCATAACAAGGCCCTGTTTCAGAAAGAAATATAAAGCCCATGTTCTTTACAAAACAAAACAAACAAACAAACAAACAAAAAACCCAGGCAAACCCATTACCACAAGCAATTCATAATGCTAAATTGAGGGAACAGCCTACATGCCCATCAACAAATGAATGGATAAGGAAAATGTGGTATATATACATATTAGAGTATTATTTAGCCATAAAGGATAAATTTGAATCATTTACAGGAAAATAGATGGATCTTGAGACATGTTAACTGAATAGACATGGTTTAAATAGCATATGATTTCTTTTATACAAAAAACTCAAAATATAAACAAAGAGGAAATTAAAGAGATGGTAGGAAACAGACAAGCTGACTTTGTGGAGACTAGGAAGGAGATCTGAGGAAGGAAAGAAGAGGGAAGGTAGGAGGAAAAACGGACCAAAAATGATAAAAAGACTGTGTGTGTGTGTGTGTGTGTGTGTGTGTGTGTGTTCAATCCTCCAAAATGGATGTAATTATGCATTACGAAAACATAATAATAAAAATTACTATAAAACTAAGACATAAAAAAGCCAGATGTGGTGGTATATGCCTATAATCCCACCACTCAGGAGATGGAGGAAGGAGGATTGAGTTCAAGGTTCTGTCTTAAAAATGAATAAACGAACAAAAAATAAATAAATTTAAAAAGCTGGGAATGTAATTCAGTGCAAAGGCCCTAGGTTGGATCCTTCCAGTATCACACACACACACACACACACACACACACACACACACACACACACACACACACACGCACACACACGAATGCAAAATAAAGCTGTGTCCTCACACAAGTCACCTATCCTAGCACAAATAAACAAGAAAGAAAATTAAGGCAGTCATTCAGATATTTAGGACTCATTTAAAAATAGCTTGGGTAATAAAACAGCAGCTCAAGTTTCTGGAGTTTTGATCACCTGAGGCCATCAGTAGTTGGTTCTCAAGATACGGAGACTACAAAAGTCATCAGATAAGCTTTCATATTAATGGAAATACATTATGTTGGTGGAATAAAAAAGAAAGGCTACACACAGATTTCAGGCTTCTGCTAATGAGCCAGTACATCAGTTTCTGTATTCTGTCTCTTTGCCGGGAGAGACCTGCCTCACAGTTACAATCCTAGCCTACGGACTAGAGATTCAACCTTCATTCTTCATATTTTGAAACCTAAACATACATACACCTTTCAATATCATTCCCTCTATTTGTTTATTTGAGACAGGGTCTTACTTTGCAGCCCAGGCAGGCCTCAAACTCACAGTAATCCTCCTGCCTCAGCCTCTAGGTACTAGGATTACAGATGTGTGCCAACACAGTCAGCTGATCTTTCTGTGCTGTTGGAGGATGAATCCAGGACCTTGTACATGCTAGCCAAGCACTGTAACCACTGAGCTCCACACCACATCCCCTCCGTCCTTCCCCCACTTTGTAATACAAAGAAAATCAGTTACATACATTTGGAAAGTTTAATCCATTTTGAAGATGAGATTTCCCCCCTCCCATTTTCTTTGCAACACAGAACTATAATACCCACCAATAATATCTTTATTTAGAATAGAGAAAATATAAAAATCAGAAAATATAATTAGCATGTAAATAAAATATAAAAAGTTCCTGTAGTTGATACCCTTATCTATATACTTTGATCTCTAGTCATTCATATCTGCTATCAGTTTTTGTTTTGTGGTACTGGTGTTGGACTCAGGGTCTTCACACTAAGCAATATCCTCAGCATGTTTTTAATCTTTATTTTGAGCCAGGGTCTCCTGAAGTTACTAAGCTGCCCAGGATAGGCTCAAACTGATCTTCTTGCCTCAGCCAGTTTGAGAGCTAGGGTTACTGTTATGTGTTACCACACCCAGTCATTTAAATCTTTATCAAGAACAACATAGTGTTAAAGTTGGCAAAACACCCTTAACACGTGAATAAAAGTATCCAGAAGTTTTCCTATCTTTACTGCTATGGTTCGAATCTTGAGTGTCTTCCAAAAGCCTTATGTATTTTGGAACTGTGTTACTGGGAGTTGAGCCTGGCTGGGAGGGGCAGGTGTTTAAGGTGTGACCTGGAAAGACTGTCAATTTGTTGAGATTGGGGACTGCCCAGGCAAAGATTTCAGGTATCTGTCATTAATTTGTGGACCAGGAAGGCGGGGAGGGGGGCGGCAGCAACTGGCAGCTTAAAGTACTTAAAGGAAGGAAGAAGAAACATTGTTAGAGCTTCTTCCTGGAAAAGCTCTAGCCTTTACCTTAGTCTTCAGATTAATTTGGCTTGTTTCCAATGGGGGTGAACAGCCTCTCTCTCTGCTTCCTTCCTATATTCTCCCCTTGGTCTGTATAAGACCTTCTGAAACTGTGAGCTAAGTATTTGCATCAATGAGGAGCTTACTAAAAGCGGGACGATCAATGTAAGGTTTTACAGTTTAAGAAGAAATGAGGATGTCAGTGCAATGACTTATAAAGATAACAGGGCACTTGCAGGAATAACAAAGGGGCTAGGGCTACTGGGGGGGGGGGTTGGTGGTAAAAAGAACATGAATTCTAATTGTTCAGTCCCTAAAGGGGTTATTATAGAGAAAACCAGAATTAAGTTATATATAAAGAATAGTTTCCAGAATGACACCACAACAAATGTATATGACATAAAATTACCAATGTGTGTAATAGATTAATTTACCTACTTACAAATTTTTTTCTTAGTATATTTCATTTTCTCTCTCCTTAGCAAATCACAGCCAAAGCAAATGCAAATGTTTTATTGAAGAAATACATTATTTAGACTTTGCCTCGTAATAAATAAGAATTGGCATAGACTGAGGGGATACCTATGTGGTTGAAAGCACTTGCTTAGCATGCACAAGACCCTGAGTTCCATTTCCCAATACCACATAAAAATTAGCCAGACATGGTGACACCCATCTGTAATCTCAGCACTCAGGAGACTCAGGCAGGAGGATTGTCATGAGTTTTAGGACATATTGGGCTACATAGTTTAGTTCAGAACCAGCCTGGACTACAGAGCAACACCAAAAAAAAAAAAAAACAAACCAACAAACAAACAACTCTATATTCCAAAGAATTCAAGAACCTAGATGAATGGGGTAAATTCCTACACAAAAGTGATATACCGAAACTAAACCAAGAAGATATAAAAACCCTGAAGAGAGCAATCATCACAGTCTACCAACAAAGAAAAATGTAGGGGTTGGGAGTGTACCTGAGTAGTTAAAAGTGCATGCACGAGCAAGCACAATCTGAGTTCAATTCTCTAGTACCACATAAGCAAGTTGTGATGGCTAACACCTGTCACCCAGCACTTGAGAGGCTAAAGCAATTGTGATGAGTTTGAGGATAGCCTGGGCAACATAGTGAGTTCATGATCAGCCTGGATGACAAAACAAAACCCTAGAGTACAGAGACCCTAACTTCCAAAAAAAAAAAAAAGCTGGCTGGAGGTATGGCTTAACACTTGCCTAGCAAGCGCTAAGTCAAGAGCTAAGTACCCTTTCAATTCCCCAACACCACATAAACTGGGCAGGGTGCTGGATGCCTGTAATCCCAGTACTCGGAAGGCTGAGACAGAAGGAATGCCCTATGAGTTCAAGGCCAGCCTGGCCTCCACAGTGAGTTCAGGACCGGCTTGGAACTATAGAGCAAGACCCTGTCTCAAAAAAAAAAAAAAAAAAAAAAGAGGCAAAACACAACACAGTAAAGTGCAGGACCAGCTGGATTCACCTCAGAATTCTACTAGAATGTCAGGAAGAGATAGTGCCAACACTGTTCAAGCACTTCCATGAAAATTTAAGAGAGGGAACACTGTCCAACTCCTTCCTCGAATAAAGTATCACCTTGATCTCCAAATCAGATAGAGACTCAATAAAGAAAACTACAGGCCAATTTCCTTAATAAATACAGATGCAAAAATCCTTAATAAGGTACTTGCAAACACTGCAACTAATTATTAAAAAGATCATACACCATGACCAAGGTAGCTTCATCCTGGATGAAGGATGCAAAGATGGTTCAACATACATAAATCAACTAATATAACACATCACACTAACAAAAGCAAGGACAAAAATCACATGATCATCTCAACAGATGCAGGAAAACCCTTTGACAAAATACAATGTCCTTTCTTGATCAAAACTCTGATGAAAACAGGTACAGAAGGATCTTACTAAGCTGATAAAAGCAATTTATGAAAATCCTACTGCCAACATCACCCTAAATGGGGAAAAATTCAAGGCATTTCCCCTTAAATCAGGAACAAGACAAGGATGTCCACTCTAACCACTTCTATTCAATACAGTGCTTAAAACCTTAGTCAGAGCAATCAGGCAAGATAATGGAAAAGAAATGAGGGTATAGCATAGCAGTTAAAGCACTTGCCTAGCAAGGCAAGTACCCTTTGAGTTTGATTACTCAGTACCACAAAAGCTGAGTGTGGTAGTATACACCAGCAATTCCAGCACTTGGGAAGCTGAGGCTGGAGAATTCCTATGAGTTCAGTGCCAGCCTCTGAGGTATATAGTAAATTCAAGACCAGCCTGGGCTACAGGGCGAGACCTTGCCTCAAATATAATAAAATAAAGTAAAATCCTAGTTAAGACTTTTGCAAATACAGAAAGCTCCATCTAAAACTTATGTGAAAAGGCAGAAGAACCAGATATAAAAGTTTTCCAAAAAAAAGTTAAATGAGAAAAATCATTCCATCTGATGACAAGGCTTCCTACACAGCTACAGTAATCAAGGTAGCGTGCAGAGGGACAGATCAGTGGACCAACATACCCAACCATTTTTTTGTAGTCCTGGAGATTAAAACCAGGACTACCCTATCACTGAGCTATATCCCAGCCCCTTTTATTATTCATTTTTTAAACAAAAAGCCCTTTTGTGCCTTTGGGTTATGAAAATGAATTCTTATTCAACGGTATTGTGATTTGGCTCTGGAGTGTCTCCCAAAAGTCTCATGTATTTAAATGTTATGGACTGTCTATGGAAGCATGTGCTGTTGGTAGATCGGGACCTAGTCTGGAGGGGTGGATTACATACAGTTAAGTTAGGATTAAAGGCATGTAAGTTAGGATTAATGATGTATAGTGGCAACACCTTCCACACCAGGATGCAGGAGGGGCTAATCACTGGGTGGAGACCAGGAAGGATATATAATCTGCTTCCTGCCTTCCTTGGGGGACTAGGACTAGGCCTAGTCTCAACTTGCCTTCCTGTGTGTGATGTCGTGAGAAGCTGCCTCCACTTCTGCCTCTGCCATGTACTTTGACTGCTGCCAGCTGCCCCTGAATGGACTGTGACCTGAAACTGTGAGATAAAATAAACCTTTCCTTTCCTAAATTTGTGGGTGTCAGGTATTGAGTCACAGCAACGAAAAAGTAACTAAGACAAACGGTATAAGCATAATTGATACAGAAAAGAACTACCAATCTGACTTGAACAAAATTAAATAGTATTATATGATCTGAAAAGGCAAGGCAGAACAGGAGAAAATCTTTGCAAATTATGTATCTAGTAAAGGTCTGATATCTAAAATATATAAGAAACCCTCAAAACTCACTAAGAAAGTAACAACAACACAATTAAAACTAAGTCAAAGAAGCAGATACTTCACTGAAGAAAACATATAGACAGCAAGTTAGGAGTGATGGCACATGCTTGTGATCCTAGCACTTAGGAGCATGAGGTAGGAGACAGGTAGAGTCTAAGGGCAGCCTTGAGCTATACTGCAACAAAAAAAGATAAACAAAATAGTGGCAAATGCAAGGTCATGAAAACACTATCAATATCATTAGTTATTAGGGAAATGTAAAGTAAAAGCCACAATGAGATATAATAGCTAAAAATTTAAAACTACAGGACTAGTGGTGCAAGCCAGTTAATTCTAGTCCTCTAGGAGGTAGAAGCAGGTGGATCCAAAGGTCAAGTCAGCCTTTACAACTTAGGAAAATTTTGTCTCAAAATTAAAAAGGGTTAGGTATGCAGCTCATTGAAAAGGCTCTGAGCTCAAATCTTGCTACTCAGAAGAAAAAAAAAAATCTGTGTGCATGATGTCACCATACACCCAGTTTCTTAAGCTAGACAACTTTGAAGCTTTTCCTGACTTGAAAACTGGATCTCATCATATATTACTGATGAAAACGTAAAATGGAGTTACAGAGTATGGCTGTTCATTATAAAACAAAACATACTACTACTTGTAGGTATTTATCTCGGAGAATGAAAACTTACATTCACACAAAAACTTTTTACATAAATGCCCAAGGTAGCTTATGTATAACAGCAAAATATTGCAAACTTGGATGTATTACAATGAGTAAATAAATGGCTGAACAAACCAGATACATCTATACAGTGAAGCACTCCTACTCAACAACTTAAAAAGGAGTTACTAGTACATTTAACAATTTGGCTACACCACAGGGAAATTAGGCTTTGTGATTAAAAAAAAAAAGTCAATGCCAAACCAGGAATGGTTGTGCATGCCCGTGATCCCAGTACTCTGGAAGGCTGACACAGGAGAATTACAAGTTTGAGCCAACCTGAACAATTTAGTAACTCAGCAAAACCCTGACTCAAAAGAAAAAAATAAGACCTTAGGATGTAGCTTGATGGAAAGGCCCTGGGTTTAGCACCCAGTATACACAGACACCCCTCCCTGCAAAGGAAAGAAAATGTCCAAAGTCAGCATCAAATATAGTTACATATATTATTCTACTTATACAACAAGCTCAAATGTCACAACTACATAAATAGAGAAGAGCTATGTGTGTAGGATAGTGATGGATGCATGTAGGTGGGGGGGAGTTCTTTTGTGATGATAGAACGACTTTAAATCTTGATTATGGTGATTGTATGATGCACATGTAAAATAAAATTGCAGAAACACTTATATACATGCACAAACAAATGAATAAAGATTTCCTTTTTCTGGTTATTAGACACTGAATTCAAGAGCCTTCACATTCACTGAGCTCAACATCCCAGCCCATTTTATTTATTTTGAGATGGTCTCACTAAGTTGTTATGCTGCCTATGCCGAGCCCAACTTAGAATCCTCTTGCCTCAGCTTTCCAAAGTGTTATGATTACAGGCTTGAGTCACTGTGTTTTTTTAAAAGGTGAAAACTGAACAAGGTCTATGGTTTAGATCACAGTTAATATACAAATGTCAATTTCCTGGTTTTGAACTACAACTACAGAAGTTAATATCACTGAAGAAAGCTAAGTCAAGGAGATACAGGATACCTTCTACAGTTTTTCTGGACGATCCTGAATCTGTAATTAGTTCAAAATAATTTCAAGAGCATCAGGATATGCTCATAAACAAAACATTCAAATTACAGAATTATGTATGAAATAGCAGTTCTTATAAAACATTTTCAAAAAACTAATTACTAAACATGATTTATATAAGAATAAAATTATGCTCAGAACAAAGCTGATTATTTCCTTCTCAGCCACTGGCTGCCAGAAACTCAATGAAGTGGACAATCAATGCAAACTTTGAACTTTCTATGACAAGTATATGGCCACAGATGTTGCTGCTGACTCTGAGTGAAGAATGGAAGGGCTATGTGGTATGAATTGGTGGTGGGAATGAGAAACAAGGTTTCCACACAAAGCAGGGTATCTTGACCCACAGCTGTGTGCACCTCCTGCTGAGTAAGGGACACTCATGTTGTAGATCACAGAGAAGGAAAAGAGAAAGCATAAGCCTGTTGGGGGTTGCATTGTGGATGTCAATCTGAGCATTCTCAACTTGGTTATTGTTTGAAAAAAAAAAAAGGAAAAAAGGATATTCCTGGACTGACTGATGCTACTGTGCCCTGTCACCTGGGACCCAAAAGAGCTAGCAGAACCCGCAAATTTTTCAATTTCTCCAAGGAAGACCATGTCTGCCAAATGCACATATCTCACTCACATATTCCCATATTTCACTTATCTTCAAATGCCACCAAACTGCTCTGAAGGAACAGCATACTAAGAATAATGAAGAGCCTGCTGAGTACACCAAACTTTTGGCCAAAAGAATGCAGGAAGCCAGGAAGAAGACAAATGCTAAAAACAAACTGGCAAAAGACGAAGGCTGCCTTCTCTAGGAGCTTCTACTTCCAAGTCTGAGTCCAGTAAAAAAATAATGTTTAACGGTAACAAATAAGACCAGAACTCAAACCAAAAAATAAAATAAAATTATGGAAGATGTTAACTTCATGTTTCCAGATTGACCATTTTATAGTTTTTTTTTTAAATAGGTATGTCTGACAGAAATGTAGATGGTAGGAGGTGGTAAATCTAGACACTGAGATATCTACTAGGTGACTTTATTTTAATAAAGTAGGTAAAATATAATGAGGAATTTAATGACATACTAGATGCCGAGAACTTATTCTAGGGAAGGAATAAGAACAATTTTAATCCCAGTATTGCAAATAAATAAATAAAGCAACTAATGTTTCTAGATGTACCTATGGGTGACACTAAGGCCTCATCAAACCCAGACTTGAAACTTGAGTCAAGGAGAGAAAAGAGGGAAAAAGTTGAAATACAGAAGGATATGAGAGGAACAAATGAAAACATATTTAGTTTCAGGTACATGTGAAATTCTACTGGGATATCTAAGGTTATATTGGGCAGGTAGATGGAAATATCCATCTTCACTTAGAACACAGTTGAGACTCATCAGAAAAGAGGTGGTAATTGAAGTTGGAGTAGGCAGTACATTCAGCAAAGAAGACCGAAAAGAAATGATAGGAGAAGCAGAAAAATTTAGAGCTCAGAGTTGTTAGAGGGAAAAAAAAAAAAGGGAAAAGATAATGTCAGCTAAGCATGGTGGCATATACCAGCTGAGACAGCTATGAAATTCCATCCCTTCTCTTTATATCTAGAATTTTTGGGGGCTGAGGGTGTAGCTCAGCAGTTAACAGCAAGCATAAGGCCCTGGGTTTGATTCCCTAGTACCACATAAGCCAGGTATGGTGGTGCATGCCTCTAATCTCAGCACTCAAGAGGCTGGGCAGGAGGATTGAGGTGAGTTATAGGACAGCCTGGGCTACATAGCAGGTTTAGGATCAGCCTGAGCTACAGAGCAAGAACCTGTCTGAAAAAAATACAATCTGGGACTTCCAGTCAAGATGGCAGCTGAGTAACAGCACTGCACAATGTCTCCTCATCGACTCACTTAAAAAGTCAAGAATTTAGTTAGAAAAAGTGTGTTCTGTGTAGCTAGGAAAGAGAGGAGCAACCCCAACAAGTGAAAGGAGGCCAGGGGAAGGTCAGAAATTCCGAAGGATCATCGAAAGCGGAGGGAAAAACAAAAATCTCAGCAGCACAGGAAGCTGCCACAGCCAGCTGCAAAGGGCTGGAGCCACAGGCAAGCTGCGGGTGGAGGAAAGCGCGCGTGGGCCTGGGACATCTGACGGGGCTGGGAGAGGATGGAGCACCCCAGTAACAGACAGGAGGCTGCGGGAGGGTCAGAAATCCTGAAGTCACATCAGAAGAGGAGGAAAAAAGCAGCTGACTCAGCGCGACTCCGAGCTGCTGGCATTCACAGACCACAGACAGAGGAAGGTCCGGAGCCAGAACCTCAGCCCGAGGTCAGCGCGGATGCAGAGAAGTGGGAATTGGCAGCAGCTGGCAGCCTCAGTCTCCGAAACACCAACCCACAGGTAGTGTGTACTACAACCACAGCGTGCGCTACCCCAGAAAAGGCCCCGAGATCCCAAATCAGAGACAGTGCTCAGCAGCCTTCACAGGCAGTGACGTCAGCAGGAGCCATTTTAAAAAGAAGGGGGGAAAAAAACCCAAGACTGAACCCTTTAGAGTAAAAGAAAGCTCAGCCTTAAACAGTGCTTGCCTATGAAGAAACTGGCATAAGCGGCAGAGAGAGGAGAAAAGGGGAAAAAGGCTGGTGATCCCCTGAACAAATCAAGGGTACCTCTGCTCCCAGGGTGGAGAGCCCCACCTTGGGGGAGGGAAGCCAGGACAGATGGAGAGCTTTGCTGAGTGGACTGGGAGGTAATAAGACACCTCAAAAGGGGGATCATCACCCCGTTCCTTCCGCACGTGCTAGAGGCTTCCGGTTCACCGCTGCCCTGCACACCAGAGGCATCCAGGACCGAGAAGGCAATCGCCTGTCTATCCCGTGAGCCAGAGGCTTTCAGGGAATTACATCACCCTGTCAATCCTGAGCCCCAGAGGCCTCCAGAGGCATCTAGGACCAGGAATTCCATCGCCCTGTCTGTCCCTTGGGCCACAGGATTCCAGAGGCATCTAGGACAAGGCCTTCACCAAACCCTTCTTTCCTGTGCACCAGAGATAGCCAGAGATAGCAGAACCACGAGGAAATGTGGTAACAAATCTCCTACAAAAAGACCTGATACCTCAGAAGATGATACCAGGGATACTGAAATTGCAGAATCCAAAGATAAAAATGGCAAAAATGATGGAAACTTCTGGGCCCAGATATTCACTGAATTAAAGCAGGAAATAAAACAGACAGCGCAAGAGCTACACCAACACATAGCTAAGCAAAAAGTAAGTCTTGGAAAGCAACTAGAGGAGACCATAGAAGAAATATACCAGAAGATAATGAAGGCAATACAAGAAATTAGAGAAGAACACAACAGAGATATAAAAAAATTGAATGCAGATATTCAGGAAGTGGAAAACACACAGGAAATAATAAGCAACCATATTAAACATCTTCAGAATAGAATGTCAAACCTAGAAAAGTGACTGAGCTGCAACATACAGGCCATGAAGAACATAAAGTAAATAAGAAAGCAAATCATTAACAATGGCTGATAGATGATTCAAGGAGAAACAACCTCAGAATTATGGGAGTCCAGAAGAACACTGAGGACAAAACAAAAGGCTTAAAGGACACATTCAATTAAATTATGGAAGAAAATTTCCCAAATCTAAGAAAAGAAATGAACATGGAACTACTGCAGGCATATAGAACACCAAACAACTTTGATCAGAAGAGATCTTCATCTCGACACATCATAATTAAAATTCTAGAAACCCAACACAAAAAGAAAATACTAAAAGCGGTAAGAGAAAAACAGAAGGTAACCTACAAAGATAAGCCCATGAGGATAACTGCAGGTTCTCAATCCACACTCTAAAAGCCAGAAGATCATGGAGCAATGTCATCCAAGCACTAAAAGAACATAAATGCCAACCAACACTGCTATATCCAGCAAAATTACCTTTTAATTTAAAGGGAGAACTTAAAATTTTCCATGATATAGAAAGTTTAAAGGAATTTGCAGCCACTGAGCCAGTATTGCAGAGAATACTTAAAGGAAACTCAGAAAGTGAAAGGGAGACCAGCGACACCAATGACCTCACAGGAAAAGCGACAACAGCTAGAGGAGAATGAGCTGAGAAAAAAGTATGTTAGCAATCAGTGAAATATGAGTAAATAAGTTATGAAAGTTAAAAAATTCTGAAATAACTAAATTTGCCTTCATGTCTGCTACTTTAAGTATATTTATGGGATATAGACTTAAGTTCATTTAATGTAACAATGTGATACAATTTTAACTTTGTTATATTGTAGTAATTCACTTATTAGGTCACTGATGAAAATTTATCCTAAGAAAACTGATAGATGAAAAGATAACACTGTCAATGTACAAATATGTACCTTCCAGTATTCAGGTAAGGCATTTGAAATTTAACTTTTTTTTTCTTCTTTCCCAAATTTACTAATTTTTCAAACTACATGCTTGTAGTTACTTTCTAAAGTGAACTGGTGGGTAAGGCCAGGTTTAAGAATAGCAACAAAACTATAGCAAAATATAGAAAAAAACTTTTGGTAAATATCCCAATAAAGGGATTGGTTGGATTCAGAGAAGAGGCATCAAGATTTAACTAGTGCGACCCATTTGAGGAATAGGAATCTGAGTTAGAGTGGTGACTTAAATGAAATGATTTAGATGTGGAAGATTAATATGTTAACTACTGTATAGTTTCTCTGACTTGGAAAACCCAGCACACAGACATTCTATAGAACCACACGAAGTGATAGCCGGAATCGGGGGAAGGGACAGGGACGGTATGGGAGTGTCAAAAATGGGAAGGGATTGTAAAGTTGATACATACATATGTGCATGAAATACCCAAATTCATTGTAAATACTATGTATTACCTACGTATATTAATCAAAATAGTGGGACAAAAGAAAAAAATACAATCTGTTCCCATCTTTCCATTATTATTGCTACTTACCTCAGTTAAGGTTCTTAGTATACTTAACTTGCACTGTTGCCGTTTCCATACTTCACTCATCTCCAGTTCATTCTCTGGATGACTCACAGAATAACCCTACAAAAACATCTGCAACATCTCTCCCTTTTCTTCTAACAACTTTTCTTCAAACAACTTAGTCACATACTATGCCTTTCATAATTTTTCCCTTGTCTACCTTTAAAATCTCATCTCTTAATACCAAACCTAGCTGCCACTCTGCATTCTAGTCATACTTATTATCCACTCTTCCTCGTGCAAGGCAGTTTTATCTGTTTTCACATTTATCCTGCCAAAACTTCTTCCCCATCCTTCCCTACTTGACTGTTTGCCATAGTAGGTATACTATAATTAGCTATCATGATCATCCTTTGAAATTAACTTCCTTGCCAGGTGAGTTGGTCCACACCTGTGATCTCACCACTCAGGTGGCTGACACAGGATAATCACAAGTTCAAGGGGGACTGGAGGAATGGCTCAGTGGTTAAAGCGCTCGAACAAGCGCTAAGCCAAGCACTAAGTACCCAAGTTCGATTCCCCAGCACCACGTAAGCTGGGCGTGGTGGCGCACGCCTGTAATCCCAGCACTCGGGAGGCTGAGACAGGAGGATTGCTGTGAGTCCAAGGCCAGCCTGGGCTCTGAAGGGAATTCAGGACCAGCCTGGACCACAGAGCGAGACCCTGTCTCAAAAAAAAAAAAAAAAAAAAAAAAAGTTCAAGGCTAGCTTGGACAACTTAATGAGAACCCATCTCAAAATAAAAAGGGCTGAGGACGTAGCTCAGTGGTAGACTCCCTGCCTAACACACATGAGGCATGCATTCAATCCTCAGTACCAGAAAGACATTTCCTTTAGAAAGAATTCTTGGCTAGAAAGAATTCCTTATCTCCCACACTAACAGAAAACATAGACAAGATGAAATAGACAATCCTAAGTGCTTATCTCAGGAATGATCACAATTATCAAAGTGACGTGTTTCTTTTCAATCTTTTTTTTTTCTCCATATATACATCCTTTTAAAAAGCATGGCTAAGAAAAAAAAAAACAGCTTTTTGGTTCTGGTTTTCTTACCTACCAATATAATAAGCAATTTTTGGTGATTTTTAAAAAGCTTTTAGTTTTTACATAGATAGCACTATAATTATTCTTTGTATATTAACCATTCAGGTTATGAATGAACACTTACTTAAAGTTTCTCCAGAAAGTTTGGATTACTTTCTTTTCTACCAGGAACAAACAAATGTTTGGCATCATGCTAACTTCTCTATCCTTGACCCAAACACATTGACCTGACTATATATCCTGTTGGATTAACTATTTTTAAGTTTCTCAATGTTGCCAAATACTTTTTCAAATGTCTTATAATTTTAAGCTGCCAGCAGTACTATGTGAGAGCAACAACTTCACTAATACTGAATACTTCCATTAAAAACAGAACCAAGCTAAGTATGGTAGTGCACATCTGAAATCCCAGCATTCATAGAGGCTGAGGCAGGAAGATCACAACTTTGAGCCCAAGCTGGACTACGTGGTAAGATCCTGTCTCCAAATTCAAAAAAAGGGCGGTGGGGAGAGGTAAGGGGGATAAGGATGTAGCTCAGTATGAAGAGCCTGGATTCAATACCCAGTACTGAAAAAAGGTTATTCAAAAGGTGAAAAAAAAAAATTGTTTCAGTTTGCACTTGATTGCTTGTATACCAAATACATTCATATTCATTAACTATTTGTCTTGTGTGGTTCATTCATCTGCACTGTTTATTCTCCCACCACCATTTTCTGGGTTTTTCTTGTTGCTTTATACAAAGCTCTCCCAAAGTCTGCCCTATATCCTAAGTCAGCCATCATCAGGACAAGCAGCCTTTCTGTAATTGTTATCACTTGCTGTACAAGTTTATACTCTCTTTTTAGACATCTGTATGCTCATAAATCCTTTTATTACCAAAGATGATCAGCACTAGTATTTTTGTTTTGTTATACTGGAGATCAAATCCAGGAGCACTCTACTGAGCTACATCCCTAGCCTCCTTTTGTGGTACTGGAGATTGTACCCAGGGCCCTCACAGTAAACTACATCACCAGCTCTTTTTCATCTTGAAGATAGTCTCATTAAATTCCCCAGGTTAAGTTTGAGTTTGCTATCCTCCTGGCTCAGCCTCCAAAGATTTTGGGATTACAGGTATGTACCACCCATCTGACTAGCTTTAGGTGCACGTGACACTTATCGGACCTGACAAGAGGCATTTCTGCTAATTCCCAATGTCTAATAAGAACAGCACAAGGAGAAATTAGATCATTTCAACCCAACTCAGAAGGAACAAAATTAAAAGATTCATCTCCTACTACTTCCCTTAATGAAGCATGTTATGTTATAGACAAGTATAGTTCCTTGAACTTGCCTTGTTCATTCATTCTTCCATAATATTGAACATTCTGCCCAAAATATGCCATATCCTCATTTGTCTTTCTGAGTATCCCAGCATGAACCTCCCCCCTCCAATTCTCTGTCCTTTCTTTCTGGCAAACTTAGAATGATATATTGCTTAGTATGCTAAATATTACAAGTCACACAATCACGTGGTTTATTAGTTGAGACCTCAGTATGCTAAGTAATCCTCTCAAATGCGCTTAGTTCTCCTCATTTGCTGAAAGAGCTATTCAGACTATCATTTTGTTGCTTAATGCCTCCAATGTTCTCCTACTTTGGGTAAAGTAAAAACTTTCAAATGCTCCATACAAGGTTCTGTGTAATTTGACTACCGTTTACCTCTTTAAACATGTCTGATTACTCACATATCAACATGTGTACTAAATTGCAACTCCACCAACTGTTCTTGAATGACTCATGCAATTTCGGGCCTCTATGTCTTCACATATCGTTCTTTATACCTACAACATTTTATTCTCCACATTCTTTGCCTAGCAAACACCATGGTTCTTTTAAACTCAAGAAATTCAGATATTTAAGAAAGCTCTGACTTAGATATCCTGTCCTATAGCACTCTGCACATGCTTCCAACATAATACTCCAACTTTTCTATTTCCCCAACCCAAAAAAACTATAACGAATTTGGGGGTAGAGACTAGATCTTATTTGATTTTATTTGTAGCATACATAAGTGCCAACGCCAGAATATATAACCTTATTTCAATTTATGCTTCCTTAACAAGTGAGTTGTTCAAAACTGAATTTAAGCCAGGTGCAGCGATGCACACATGTAATCCTAGCCAGCTGAGGGACTGAAGAAGATGCGTCTCAAGTTTGCAGCTTCCTGCACAACTTAGTAAGACCCTGTCTCAATATTTAAAAAAAAAAAAAAAGGCTGGAAACATAGCTCATCAGTAGAACATCCCTGGGTATAATTCTCAGTATGGCAAAAACAAAAATCTCAAAAGCACCTCAACTTCATTAGTTTGTTTATAAAGCCTTCACTAACTCTAAAGTTAAGATACTTCTTAATCTCTTATACCATACTTTGCATATCTTTTTTTTGAGACAGGATTTTACCCTATAGTCCAAGCTGGTCCTGTACTCACTCTATGTCCCAGGCAGGCCTCAAACTCACAGCAATCCTTGTATCTCACTCAGCTTCCCAAGTTCTGGGATTATAGGCGTGTGCCACCACACCCAGTTTACATGATGCTAGGTAATCAGCTCAGGGCCTTGTACTTGCTAGGCAAGCACTTCACCACTGTGTTATTCCTCCAGCTTCAGTATTATCTTTCTATTATGGAACTCATCAAGCTGCTTTTTAACCCTCTTTCCATCAACTGAACTGTGAATTACTTAAGCACAGAAACACCTTTCCTATCAATAGGTTTTGCAGCTGGCACAGAGCCTAGAACATATTATCTTATCAATTCACATACTGAACAAAACTCCATGCATCAAGACCATGGTCATAGTAGGCATGTTCAAAATGAGGCCCATCATTTTTTTAAACCCTTGTTTTTCTGAATTAAGAAGAACTGTCCGAGACCAAATATACAATACAGTTAATGTACATATACAAGTTCTAGAATTTCCTTTTAAATTTTTTCATTAATAGACAAGATGGCTGCCAAATTATGGATACTGCTCAATGGCTCCTTGCAGGCTTATTCAAAAGGTTGAGATATATATAGTTTAAAACTACCTGTTCAACTTAGCTAAGAAGGAGGAGAACTCCAGGTATCGAAAGGAGGTCACAGGAAGGTTGGAAACCACATAGAAACATCAGAAACTGAAGAAAACAATAGCCCAGGGAGAAGCCTCAGCTCTCAGAAGGATAATATACCACAGGCATCCTAGACCAAGATTTGAGAGCCTCAGGAATTGACAGCCGCTAACAGGCCCAGCCATCAGAAATGAGCCGATAGGTGGTACAAACTGCAAAAGCACTGCAACCTTCTCCTTGAAAAGGTCCCCTCGAGAGCCAGCTCTGGAGAAGCAGCACTCAGCAGCCATACTAGACAATGCTGCAGACGGAAACCATTTTGACAAGAGCCTGAGTCTGAGCTATCTAGGGTAAAAGAAGCCACAAACAGGCCACATATCAGGGACTTGGGGGACACTCTTAATCAGTGTCTAGGAAGAAACTGATGAGACAGTTGCAGAGAGAAAAGAAATACCACCGACCTCTCGAATGGCTCCACCTGAATGGTTTGGGTGGTAGTGGGAGCAACAGAGAGGGTTGAGAGCCCTGCCCTCAGGGGAGGGAAGCCAGGACAGACAGGAGAGCTTTGCTGAGAAGACTGGGTGTGAACAAGACACTTCACAGGCCACTGGACTGTTAAATCCCCACACCCAGCACAGAACTCAGTGGACTTTCGGCTCCCCCTACCCCCAAACACCATCATACATTTTCAAAGAAACCTCTCAACTAGGCCATTAAAATGAAGACCCTCAGGAACAGAACCATGGGAAGACAAGGCAACAATACACAGAAATGCCTCACTGAACAGAAGCTAATGCCATGGTCCCTGAAACAGTGGAACTCATAGAAAGTGAAATTTAAAAAAACAAGGAGAACAGCTGGTTTATGTGAAGTCAGTTCCAACAGACATGCTTAAAGAAAGGCAAGTCATGATCAGAAGGTTTAAAGATGGATTTACTAAACAAATAATGGTCCTAATGAATACAAAGATTACTGCATAAATAGAAGACACAAATAAAAAGCTGGCTAAGGTAAATAAGACAACACAAGATATGAAGGAACACTTTAATAGAGAAGTGGAAAATATGAACCCTACTTCAAGTTCAGGATATGAAAAATTTATTTGAATGCAGGGGAAGTTGGCCTGAACATTGTGAGGGACAGAGCTTAAAGATATTAATAAAAGTGAGCAAGGCTAAGGAAACTAATGAAGTGGACAAAGGAGCTGGAACAACAGCTGATGGATGATTCAAAGAGAACCAGCCTCAGAATTATGGGTGTCAGAGAGAGAACAAAAGACAGAACAAAAGTTATAAAAGAATTTATTCATTGAAACCATGGCAGAAATTTTCCCAAATCTAAGAAAAAATTAATATTCACATACAAGAAACTTGTAAAACGATTAATCTTGGTCAGAAAATAGCTTCTCCACGATACACAATAATGTAAACCTCAAAAATTCAACACAGAGAATATTAAAAGCAGTAAGAGGAAAAAATAGATGTTAGTCTACCAAGGCAAGCCTGTTTACTGCAGATTTCTCAAAGCAAAACTTCAAGACCAGAAGAACCCAGAATAAAAATCTTTCATGTTTTACAAGAAAGCTAGCATCAAATCAGGTTATTGTATCCAGCAAAATTTTCATTGCATATTGAAAGAGAAGCAAAAGCTTTTCACAACCAAGAAACCCTAAATAAATCTACCACCACTAGCCCAGCACTGCAGAAAATACTTGAAGGAATACTTGAAGGAGACAAAGAGAAGAGCAACACCAAAGAACACAGAAGAAAAAGAGAGACATCAAAAAAGAAAGTGTAACAAGAAAAAGCAAAGAATCAACACCAGGATAGGAGGAATAACACAGCAGTTAGGGTGGTTGCCTAACAAGCACAAGGCCCTGAGTTCCATTGTCAGCACCATGCAATCTGGGCATAGTGGCCCACTCTTGTAATTCCAGCACTTAGGAGATCGAGGCAGGACTCCATAAATTTGAGGCCATCCTGGGCTACATAGTTCAGAACCACCCTGTACCACAGAGCAAGACTCTCGTCTCAAAACAAAACAAAAGGAACAGAACAATCACAGTATTAGTAAAAATCTTACAATTACTTTCAATACTAATGATCTTAACTCATCAATCAAGACACAGCCTGGCAGAGTGGTTCAAAAAACAAAGGCAATTACTTGTTGTCTGAAAGATATACACTTTACCCCACAAAAAAACCCACAAAGACTGAAGGATAAAGGATGGAAAATAATACAATGTGGTACTAGAGCTGAAAAAGGCAGGAGTAGGCATACTCTTCTCAGACACTACAAAATTCAAGCCAAAACAGATCAGAAGAGGCAAAGACAAGCACTATATACTGATAAAAGGAACACTCCAACAGAAACAGCTCACAATTATAAACACATACGCATCCAATTACATGAAACAGAAACAACTGGACTTGCAGAGCCAAAAAGAGCCCAATATAATCATATTAGGGGATATCAAAACTCCAAAAATACACAAAGAACTATCAGAGCTAAACCACATCACAGAACAAACAGACTTATAGAAATCTACAGACAGTTCTGTCCAATATCAACAGATTACATCTTTATCTCAGTATCACATAGAACTTTTTCCAAAATAGACCACATCCTTGGAAATAAGACATAAATACAACAGAATTGAAATTATTTCCTGCATACTTTCAGATCACAAAATCACACTAGAAATCACAAGCAAAAGAAACTACAGAAATGACACAAATATATGGAAATGAAATAATACATTCTTGAAAAATAATGGATCACAGAAAAAAAACAGTAAAGAAATTCAAATGACGGTAGAAGCACATCATACAAGAATCTGTGGGACGCAATGAAAGAAATACTAACAGGAGAATTTATAGTTACGAATGCAAATATGAAAAAACCAGACCAACACCAAATAATGTAATGATGCAGAAGAAGCCAAATTCAAAATTAGTAAAAGTAGTGAAATTATAAGAATCAGATCAAGGACTTCTGGTCAAGATGGCAACCAAGTAACAGAGCTGTACAATGTCTCCTCATCGACCCACTTAAAAAATTGAAAATTTAGGTATAAAATGCATGTTCAATGTAGCTAGGAAAGAGAAGAACACGCCAACAACTGAAAGGAGAACAGGGAAAGGTCAGAAATTCCGAAGGAACATCGAAAGCAGAGAAATAAAAATCCCAGCAGCCCGGGAAGCTGCCGCTGGCCGGCAACAAACAGCTGGGAGCCACAGGCAGCTGCAGATGGAGGAAAGCCCGCGTGGGCCAGGAACATCTGACGGATCTGAGAAAGGACGGATCACTCCAACAACAGACAGGAGGCATCAGGAAGGTCAGAAATCCTGAAATCATATCAGAAGTGGAGGAAAACATCAGCCTACTGGGCACAGCCCTAAGCTGCCGGCATCCACAGATCACAGTTGGAGAAAAGTCTGAAGCCAAAACCTCAGGGAGAAGTGGCAATTGTGGGCAGCTGGCAGCTCCAGCCTCCGAAAAACGAACCCGCGGGTAGTGTTAAATGTGATGTGTGTTCCACCTAGAAAAGGGCCCCGAGAGCCCAGAAAAGAGGCAGCGCTTGGCAGCCACAACAGACAATGATGTCAACAGGAGCCATTTTAAAAAGAAGCAAAAAATAAAAAGCCCAAGACTGAACCCTTTAGAGTAAAAGAAATGTCAGAAGAGCATATCAGGACTTCTGGGGTCACCCTTAAACAGTGCCTAGGAAGAAAACTGGCACAAGAGGCAGAGAGAGGAGAAAAGGGGAAAAACAGCTGTTGATCCCCTGAACGGCTCAGGGTAGAGGGTGCACCTCCGAGGGGGGAGAGCCTGCCATGAGGGACGGAAGCCAGGACGGGTGGAAGAGCTTTGCTGAGGGAACTGAGGTGAACAAGATACCTCAAAAGAGGACCATCACCCTGTTACCCCGTGCGTGGCTGAGGCTTCCGGATCGCCGTTTCTGGACACACCAGAGGAATCTAGAACCAGGAAGTCAATTGCCTATCTGTCATGTGAAGCAGAGGCTTCTAGAAGCTTCCAGGGAATTCCACCACCCCATCAATCCCGGGTCCCAGAGACATCTAGGACCAGGAATTCCATCACCCTGTCCATCCCTTGGGCCAGAGGCTTCTAGAGGCATCGAGGATGGTGCCTTCACCGAAATCTTTTTTCCAGCTCACAACTCACAAGAGACAAGCAGCCAGAGACAGCAGTACCATGAGGAAACATGGTAATATATCTCCTACAAAAAGACCTCACACCCCAGAAAATGATACCAGGGATCCTGAAATAGGAGAATCCAAAGATGAAAAAGACTAAAAAGATGATAACTTCTGGGCCCAGAAATACTTTGAATTAAAACAGGAAATGAAACAGATAATGCAAGAAATATGCCAAGACATAGTTAAGCTAACAGCAAACATTGAAAAGCAATGAGAGGAGAACAAGGAAGATAAAAGCCAGAAGATAATGAAGGCAACACAAGAAATTAGAGAAAAAGACAACAAAGATATAAAAATGTAGATATTCAGGAAGTGAAAAACACACAGGAAATAATAAGCAGCCACTTCGAACATTTTTAGAATAGAATGTCAGACATGGAAGATAAAATGATTGAGCTGCAACTTATTACAGGCCGTAAAGAACACAAAGTAAAAAAAGGAAGAAAGCGAATCATTACAACAGCTGATAGATGATTCAAAGAGAAACAACCTCAGAATTATGGGAGTCCAGGAGAAGACTGAAGACAAAACAAAAGGCTTAAAGGACACATTCAATTAAATTATGGAAGAAAATTTCCCAAATCTAAGGAAAGAAATGAACATGGAACTACTGCAGGCATATAGAACACCAGACAACTTTGATCAGAAGAGATCCTCATCATGACACATCATAATTAAAATACTAGAAACCCAACACAAAGAGAAAATACTAAAAGCAGTACCAGAAAAACAGAAGGTGACCTACAAAGATAAGCCCATCAGGATAACTGCAGACTTCTCAACCCAGACTCTAAAAGCCAGGAGAGGTCATGAAACAATGTCATCCAAGTACTAGGAGAACATAAAAGCCAACCAAGACTGCTATATCCAGCAAAATTATCATTTACATTAGAGGGAAAAAGTAAAACTTCCCATGATATAGAAAGCTTAAAGGAATTTGCAACCACTAAGCCAGCGTTGCAGAGAATACTTAAAGGAAACTTAGAAAGCAAAAGGGAGGCCAGCGACACCAGTGACCCCAGAGAAAAGCGACAACAGCTATAGGAGAATGAGCTGAGAAAAAAGTAAGGTGCACGAAATTAGGGATGAACTGATAGGTAAAAGGATAAACCAAATAGGGCAAAATGTTAATTATTAGTGAAATATGAGTAAACAATGTATGAAAGTCAAAAAATTCTGAAATAACTTAGCATAGCTATTTATCTATTGCTTTAACTGTAGTATACTTATATGATAAAAGATTTAATCCCATTTAATGTAGCAAACTGATAAAGTCTTAAGCTTGTTGAATGAAGCAATTCACTTTTTTGATGTTGAATTTGAGTTTATCCTCTTTGAGAGGCAGAAAGATAAGCAGCATCAAAACAGTTTGGAGGAAAGGTAACATCTAAAGAGAAAATGTAATAAAAAATTGGTAATTAAATCATCTGATTGATACACTTTTAAAACAGTGCCAGCTCTTCTTTAAAATCTGTGAAATCTCCCATCATTTTTACTAATAGTATAGTAGTGTGCAAAATAGAATAATTAACTAAATTTGTCTTTATGTTACTTTAAGTATACTTATGTGATACAGATTTAAGTTCATTAAATGTAGCAACGTGATAGTTTTAAGTTCCTTTATTGTAACAATTCACCTAAGTCTTTGATGTAAGTTTATCCTAAAACTGACTGACGTAAAGATAACATTTGAATGTACAAACATGCATCTTCCATTATTCATCTAACGCATATGAAATTTAACTTTTCTTCTTTCTCTTATTTAATAGTCTTTTGAATTACATGCTTGTAGTTCATTTGTTATGTGGACTAATGGGTAAGGCCAGGTTTAAGAATATCAACAAAGATATAGCAAAATATAGAAAAAAAAACTTTTGGCAAATATCCCAATAAAGGGTTTGGCTGGACTCAAAGAAGAGGCATCAAGATTTGACCACTGTGGCCCATTGGAGGAATAGGGAGCTGAGCTAAAGAGTGGTGATGTAAGTGAAATGATTCAGATGCAGAAGATTAAATATGTTAAGTACTGTATAGTCTCTCTGACTTGGGAAAGAGAGAATACAGACATTTTATAGAACCACATAATGTGATAGCCAGAGTTGGGGAGAAGGGATCGGGAGGGTGCAGGAGGGTCAAAATGGGCAGGGATTGTAAAATTGATATGATATATATGTATACAAAATACTCAAGTTCATTGTATACATTATGTATTTCATATGGATATTAATAAAAATAGTGGGGAAAAAAAGAATCAAAGCAGAGGTTGGCCATGGTGGCATACACCTGTAATTCCAGGACTTGGGAGGCTGAGGTAGGATTGCTGTGAGTTCAAGGCTACCCTGGGCTACATAGGAAGTTCAGGACAACTTGGATTACACAGCGAGACACTGTCTCAATAACAACAACAATAATAATAATAATAATAATAAAAGCAGAAATAAATGAAATTGAAACAAATAATACAAAAGATCAATAAATCAAAGAGCTGGTTCTTTAAAAAGATAAATTAAATTGGTAAACCTCTAGCCAAACTCACCAAAAGGAAAGGAAAAACTTCACATTAATGTAATTTGAAAGGAAAAAAGTGAAATCACAACACTGTGGAAATCCAAAGAATTATAGAAACTATCTTAAAAACCCATATTCCAAAAAATTAAAAACTTCAAAGAAATGGATGAACTTCTAGACACATATGATATAACAAAATTGAATCAAGAAAATATAAAAACCTTGAATAGAGCAATAACCAGAGATCAAATTGAGGCAGTAATAAAGGGTCTATCAACAAAGAAAAGCCCAGGACTTGATGGAACTTTATCAGAACATCAGTGAAAAGTCAGCACCAACGCTCCTTAAACTGTTCCAGGAAATTGAAAGAGAATGAACACTGTCCAGTACCTTCCTGGAAGCAAGTATCACCTTGATCTTCAAACCAGATAAAGACCCAACAAAGAAAGAAAATACAGGCCAATTTCCTTAATAAACACAGATGCAAAAATCCTTAAGGTACTTGCCAATGCAATGCAACAATTATAAGGATCACACACCACAATCAAGTTGGCTTAACCCAGAGATGCAAGGCTGGTTCAACATACATAAATCAACTAATATACATATCACATTAACAAAAGGACAAAAATCACATGATCATCTCAATAGATGCAGAGAAAGGCTTTGACAAAATACAACATCCCTTCTTGATCAAAACTCTGATGAAAATAGATATAGAAGGATCTTAACCTGATAAAAGCAATTTATGACAACCCTACAGGCCAACATTATACTAAATGGGGGAAAACTGAAAGCAGTTCCCCTCAAAGCAGGAGTAAGACAAGGGCATCCACTCTCACCACTTGTATTCAACATAGTGCTTGAAATCTTAGCCAGAGCAATCAGGCAAGAAAATGGAATAAAGGGAATATGCCATAAAAGAAAAGCAATGAATCAAACAATCCTTATTTGCGAATAACATGATCCTTTACATAAGAGACTCTAACAATTTCAGTCCAGTTGAAGGATATAAAATCAATACACAAAAATTAATTGCATTTGGGCTAGAGGATTAACACAAGTGTCATGGCACTAGCCTAGCAAGCACATGTCCTGAGTTTCATTCACCACATAAGCTAGGTAAGGTGGCTCACACCTGTAATCACAGCACGTAAGAAGCCAAAGCAGGCACATGTCTATAATTCCAGCACTCGGGAGGCTGAGGCTGGAGGATTGCTGTGAATTTGAGGGCAGCGTGGGCTCCATACTAAGTTCAGCACCAGCTTGGATGCCAGAGACCCTATCTCAAAAACAAAAAAAAATCAATAGCATTCTTCTACAGCAACAATAAAAATACACAGAAAGAGATCCAAAAATAATCCCATTCAGTCACCTCAAAGAAAATTAAATACCTATGAATCAACCTAACCAAGCAAATGAAGATCTCTATACTGAAAACTGTAGCATTACAAAAAAAAAAAGGAAACAGATGAGAATTTTAGAAAATGCAAAGACATACCCTGTTCCTGGACAGGCAAAACAAGCACTGTCAAAATGAGTACACTACCAAAATTGGCAGATTCAATGCAATCCCAATCAAGACACCAAACATATTTTCATAGAATTAGAAAACTTATATGGAACCAGAAGAGATCCCAAAAAGCAGAAAGCATCAAAATATGACATCAAGTTGTATTACACAGCAACAACGATTTAAAAAACACATGGTATTGGCATAAAAAGACAGGTGGATCAATGAAACAGAACTGAGGATGCAGAGATATCCCCAAAAATCTTCAGCCATTTGATCTTTGACAAAGGGGCCAAAATCATGTTGAAGATATCCTCTTCGTCAAATGGTGCTGGGAAAACTGGTTAGCCACATGCAAAAGAATGAAACTAAACCCACATCCTTCACCAAATCAAGTCAAAACAGATAAATGACCTAATCATTAAAATGGAAACAGTGGGGACTGGAGGAATGGCTCAGCAGTTCAAGCGCTTGAGCAAGCACTAAGCCAAGCACTAAGTACCAGAGTTCGATTCCCCAGCACCACATAAGCTGGGCGTGGTGGCGCACGCCTGTAATCCCAGCACTCAGGAGGCTGAGACAGGAGGATTGCCGTAAGTCCAAGGCCAGCCTGGGCTCTGAAGTGAATTCAGGACCAGCCTGGACCACAGAGTGAGACCCTGTCTCAAAGAGAAAAGAAAAGAAAAAAAAAAAAAATGGAAACAGTGAACTTGTTCAAAGAAAAATAGGTGAAAAACACAGCTGCAGACTTCCAGTTAAGATGGCAGCTGAGTAACAGAGCTGCACAATGTATCCTCGTGGAACCACTTAAAAAGTTGAGAATATAGTAAAAAAAAAAATGCCTGTTCAATGTAGCTAGGACAGGGAGGACTGCCTTAACAACTGAAAGGAGGCCAGGGGAATATTACAAATCCTGAAGGAACACTGGAAGTGGGGAAAAAAAGAACAGCAGCCCAGAAAGCTGCCCCAGGCAGTGAACAGCTGGGAGCTGCCAGCATGTGCACAGAGGAAAGCTGCTTGGAGTCCGGAACCTCAGAATGAGGTAAGAACGGATCCAGTAGAAGTGGGAATTGACAGCAGCTGGTAACCCAGCCTCCAAAAACAAGCCTGTGGGTAGTGCATACTACACATGCACAGCAAGCTTCCCCTAGAAAAGGCCTCCTGGAGCCTACATCAGAAGCAGTGTTCAGCAGCCTTAACAGGCAATGATGTAAGCAGGAGTGATTTTTTTAAAAAAAGAGGCCGAGACAGGACTGATTAGAGTAAAAAGAGTGTGCATCAAGATTTTGGGGTCACTCAAACAGTGCCTAGGAAAAAATTGGCACAAGTGACAGAGAGAAAGTCCATGGACCTCCTGAATGGCTGGGGTGTAGTGGGAGGACTTCAGAGAGTGAAGAGCCCTGCCCTCATAAGAAGGAAGCCAGGATAGGGGGAGAGCTTTGTTGAGGGGGTTGGGGATGATCATAACACCTCAGAGGCCTTCAGGTTGTTAGGCCCTCTCTCACTGCCTACTCCCAACACAGAACTTGGAAGAATCTAGGCTCCCCACACACACCCTCATATGCATTCAAAGAAACCACTCAGCTAGGCTTTTCAAGTGAAGTTCCTCAACAACAGAAACATGGGAAGAAAACAAGGCAACAGAACACCCACAGACATACTTGAGACCCCAGAAATAATGTCATGGGCTCTGAGACAGTGGAACTCATAGGGAAGGAAATCAGAAAGCAAATAAATGAGTTGAACAACCAGCTCAAACAAGATATTCTCAAAGAAATCCAAGCACTGATCAGTGGGCTTACAGAGGAACTTAACTGTGGGCGTGGGAGAACAAGAGAGACTGAAGGTATAAATAATTTATTCACTAAAATCATGCAAGAAAATTTCCCAAATCTAGGAAAAGTAAATTTTAAGGTAAAAAGAACTTACAGAACACCAAGTAACCTCAACCAACAACAATACTCAATGTATCATAATCAAAACCCCAGAAACACAACATAAAAGAGAAAATACTAAAAGCAGCAAGAGAATAACAGGCATTATTCTACCAAGGCAAACACATTCGAGTTACTGAAGATTTCTTAATGCAAACTTTAAAGGCCAGGAGAGACTGGAGAAAAATCTTTCAAAGTTTAAAATACATCAAATGTCAGCCCAGGTTGTTGTATCCAGAAAGCTTATCCTTGAAAATTGAAGGAGAAGTAAAAATTTTTCATGACCAAGAGTCCCTAAAGAAATTTGTAGCATTGCAGAAAATACTGGAAGGAATCTTTGTGAGGCAGAGAGACAAGTAGCACCAAAAAACACAGAGGAAAGGAAACATCTAAAGAGAAAGTACAACAACAACAAAAAAATAGACTGGTATTTGAATCATTTGATTGGTATACTTCTAAAACAGTACCAGCTGTTTTATAAAATCTGTGAAATTTTCCCACATAATTATTATATGTAACAGGATATTAGTTTACAAGACATAATAATTATATTCAACATGGAGAATTGGTATAAAATCTTTTAAAAATATGTGTGCAATAAATTATGGATGGATAGGTAGATAAAATGATGAAACAAATGTGGCAAAATGTTAGTAATTTGTGAAACGTGACTAAATAATTTATTAAAGTTTAAAAATTCTGAAATAAGTATGCCATTGTATCTATTGCTTTGAGTGATACACTTAAAGTTCATTTAATGTAACAATTCGATATAGACTTAAGTTCATTTATTATAGCAATTCACTTATTCAGTCTTTCATATAAGTTTATCCTAAGAAAACTTCTGAACATAGTGATAACCCGAATGTCTTTTGAATGTACATTTACCTTTCAGTACTCAGCTAAGGCATTTGAAATTTAACTTCTTTTCCCTTCTCACATTTTCTAGCCTTATGAATTATATTGTTACTTTTCTTTTCTCATGTGGACTGGTGGGTGAGGCCATGTTAAAGAACCTCAACAAAGATATAGTAAGATATTTTAAAAATAGCTTTAGGCAAACATCCCAAAAAAGGGCTGTTGGACTCAGAGAAGAGGCATCAAGATTTGGCCACTGCAGCCCATTCTAGGGATGGGAAGCTGAGCTAAAGAGCAGCGACTTGAGTGAAATGAGTAAGATGCAGATTAAATATGTTAAATATCGCATGGTTTCTCTGATTTAGGAAACCCAGAATACACGCATTTTATAGAAAAAAATGAGCATGCTAGTGGGAGTTAGAGGGGATGGGGAGGTTGTGGGAGGGCCAAAAATGGGAAGGGGTTCTAAAGTCAATGCGATACACACACACACACACACACACACACACACACACACACACACACAAAATACTCAATTTCACTGTAAATATTATGTATTGCATATATATTAATAAAAATGGTGGGAGAAAAAACAGCTGCTGAGGTAAGGGATACTTCAGTATCAATAACTGAAGGATGTGCACGTGAGTTAAATACTGCAGACAAAAGTAGTTGCTATCTTCAAGGGCAAAGACCCGAGGTGAAGAGAGGAAGTTGAGTATCAGTCAAACTGTGTTCCATTTGAGAAAGATGTTATTTAATCTTTGGTGTTCATTTAATTTTAACAAGTGCAGCTATCTTGGACTCACTCACAGTTAAAACTTTTTCGGAGGTGATGTTTTTAGGCTTATGACTACAGTCATTTGTAAGTTTAGAAATTCATCTCAATTCTCATTAACATATATGACCTACAGAAAATATCTTTCAGGGCTGGAAGAATGGCACTGTGGTAAAAGTGCTTGCCTTGCAAATACAAGGATCTGAGTTCAATTTCTCAATACCATATAAACCCTGGCATGGTGAAACATGCCTGTAATCCCAGCACTAGGGAGGCTGAGGCAAGATTGCTGTGAATTTAAGGCCAATCTGGACTCCACAGTAAGTTTAGAACCAGCCTGGACTGCAGAGTAAAGACCCTGTCTCAAAAAGAGACAGAAAAGAATCTTTTCAGTCCTTTTTATTTAAAAGAAAATGACAAACACACATTTTATAATATGGATTATTACAAAGCTCCAGACCTCCTCCTGTGGTCTAATTTTGGGATATGTTTCTACCTTTAGTCCTTGAAATGAAGCCACAGTATTTGGTAAAATAAAGTAAAATGAAGAAGAAGAAGAAGAAGAAGAAGAAGAAGAAGAAGAAGAAGAAGAAGAAGAAGAAGAAGAAAAGAAAAAATAGGTCAAACCCTTGAGGCACAGTTGTAGACAAGGACTTTCTCAATAAAAAGCCAAAGCACAAAACAAAACAAAGAATCAACAAATGAAATTACATTAAATTAAAAATCTTTTGCACAGCAAAGGAAAATTATCAACGGAGTGAAGAAGGAACCAATGGCATAGGAAAGATTTTTGCCAGCTACTCCTCAATCACAGAATTATTATCAAGAATATACAAAAAATTTTAAAAATCAGACTCACTGAAATAAAAGATCCAACAAAAAATGGGCAACTGGTAGGAACCAAGAATTCTCAGAAGATGTCTGAATGGCCAATACATGAAAAAAGTTCAACATCTTTAACCATCACAGAAATGAAAATCAAAACAACACTGAGGATTCATCAAACTCCAATAAGAACAGCTGGTATCAAGAACTCAAAACACAAATGCAGCAAGTGATGACATAGGGGAAAAGGAACCCGCCCACACTCCTGATAGGGACTGTAAACTGGTACAACCACTATGGAAAGCAGTATGGAGATGTCTCAGAAAACTGAAAATAGATATCCCATTTGACCCAGCCATTTCTCTTCTGGGGATCTTCCCAGAAGAGTTAAAATCATCATACAAGAGAGATAAATGCTTATGTGTTTATAGCAGCATAATTTATAAAAGCCAAATCTTAGAAGAAGCCAACATGTCAAACAGAGGAATTGATAAAGACATGGTATATATACATCATGGAGTACTACTCTGTCATAAAGACAGATATATATGAACCATTTGTAGATATATAGATACAACTTGAGATAATTTTGTTTAGTGAAATGAATCACTCAGAAGATTAAATATTCTATGGCTTCTCTAATATGAGAAGTTCAGAGTATAAATAAATAATCAAGTCAAGTGAGATTTCTGGAAGGCAGGGGAGATGAAGAGGGGATGGGAGGACCACAAAGAGGGTAGGAAAAGAAACAAGAAGTTGTTACAATATATATGCACAAAATTCTCAAATTTATTGTAACCATTCATAGTGTATCATATATATATATACTGACAAAACGGAAAAAAAGATTTTTTTCACTGTAACATTAAAAACAAGTCAAAGGATGGGCTGAAGGAATAGCACAGCACTTACAGCACTTGCCTAGCAAGTGGAAAGCCCTGAGTTCAATTCCCCAAGCATCACATAGGCTGAGCATTGTGGCATAAGCTTATAAACCTAGCATTCAAGAAGCTGAGGCAGGAGGATTTCTGTGAACTGGAGGCCAGCACTGGCTGCATAGTGAGTTCAGGTCCAGTCTGGACTACAGAGCGAGAGCCTGTCTCAAAAAAAGGCAAGGGCAAAAAATCGTGGACTGAAGGTTGGACATGCTTAGAGCCACAAACATTTCCTAAGCTCCATCGAAGGACCTAGTGCATAGGTAAGATTTCAAATCTTATGGAAACAGTGATGATTTAAAGTCCAAAGTAATATCCATTTGATATTTTTAGGACAAGGTCTTGCTCCATAGTCCAGGTTGTTCTTCAACTCACTAATGTAGTCCAGGCTGGCCTTGAACTCATGGCCAATACTTGCTCGGCCTCTCAAATGCAGGGATTACAGGCATATGCCACCACCCTCAGCTAGAATGGCATATGTCCAGCTATTCCATGGTGCTGGGAGATTGAACCTGTAGCTTCACACTTCCTAGACAAGTTTGCTCATCACTGAGCAAACCTCAAGTACTCCATTGGATTTTTATTCACGTCTTGTTCTTCTGTGTTTTACAGAAATTTCATGCAAACACAGATTACTTTTCTTTGTGATAGGATCTCACTCTGTAGCCCAGGCTGGCCTAGAACTCACAGCAATCCTCCTGCTTCAGCCTCCCTAATGCTGTGATTACAGGTGCTATCACCACACCTGGCCTATGTGGTGCTAGGGAATGAACCCAGAGTGTTGAGCTTGTGAGGCAAGCATTAACCGTTAAGCTATTCCTCTGGCCCCCAGATAGACCACTTTTATCTCATTAAAAGTTTGGGGCTAAGGACTGGAGGAATAGCTCAGCGGTTAAAGTGCTTGCCTAGCAAGCGCTAAGTACCTGAGTTCAATTCCCCAGCACCACATAAACCAGGCATGGTGGCGCATACCTGTAATCCCAGAACTCGAGAGGTTGAGGCAAGAGGATTGCCATGAATCCAGGGCCAATCTGGGCTCAATAGTGAGTTCAGGACCAGCCTGGGCTAGAGCAAGACCCTGTCTCAAAAAAACAAAACAAACAAACAAAAAAAAAAAAAGTTTAGGGGTAGAGAAATAGCAGAGACATTACAATGTTTGCCTACCAAGCACAAGGCCCTGGGTTTGATTCCCCAGCACCACATAAACCCTGTGTGGTGGCGCTTGCCTGTAATCCCAACACTGGTGGGCTGGGGGAGGGGGGGTGCAGAAGATTGCTCTGAGTTTGAGGTCAGCCTGGACTCCATAGTGAGTTCAGGATCAGCCTGGATTACAGAGTACAACACTATCTCAAAAAAAAAAAAAAGTTTTAATAGCAGGCTGGGATATACTTAGCAGTAAAATCGCTTGCTTAGGAAGTGTTAAGGCCCTGGGATCAAGTCCCCAAAACTGCGTAAACTGAGTATAGGGGTGCATGCCTATAATCCCAGCACTCAGTAACTGCGTGCAAAAGTATTGCCATGAGTTCTAGGCCAGCCTAGGCTATGCAGTGGGTTCAAGACTAGCCTGGACTACAGAGAATGCCTCAAAAAAAGGAAGAAGCTTAATAGCAAATTTTACAGAACACACTCTAAATTATGTGCCTGCTTTAAAAACAATAGCAGATTATATTACTTAAATAATTTAGACGGCTATCATTGCTTAAGGTTGCTTTGCATGCTTCGATTTTAATAATGTTAATTCATCCTGCATGGATGAAGGATAAATACAAGACAGAAATAAAGGGAAATACCTACCATTGTACTTAACACTGTTTGCCAGAATAAGGTTTACATCATCTAGAAAGCTCTCTCGACTCTGGTACTTGTGCTTGGATATATTCTAAGATGAAAAGAACCAGAAACTCAGATACAAGCATAACAAGGTAATGATTTCTTAAAGGCATTTTTGATAAAATCACTCACCTTACGTATAGTCTCTAAATCCATTGGACTGACAATCACTTTGTAATAATCTGGAACAAACTTCTTATTAACTGGATGATGAAATGGCCAAGACTAATAAAAAGAAAGCATGAAAAATTAAATTGAAACCACACTTCATACTACAGATTCTCAACCTCTGCTTGGTCACAAATAGTCTTGATAAAGCTATGGACCCTTTTCCCAGAAAAATGCATAATCATACAAGACTTGGTATATAATTTAAGGGCTTTATGGATTCCTTGAAGGATTTCTACGCTATGATAAGAACTCCTGCTCTACTTTTACAATCGAAATTCTTTATTTCGAGTTCAAGTTCCAGCACAATAATAAAATTCTTATTCTCTAGTTCCACCCAGAAATTTTATAGCATGATCCATATAAAACATGCTTACAATGACCTTAACTCAGTTCAGAATGTCTGGGCAGTATCATTACAATAAAATGGTCCATCAAATCAACACAACAGAGGTAGACCTTCCATGAAGTTGTAGTTAGGGGAAGAAACAAACAAACAAACAAACAAAAAAAACCAAACACTGGATAATTGTTATTTGTATGGAAGCATCTCTAAATGAAGAGCCTCCTATTACAAGGTATCCTTTCTCTTCAGGGTTATTTAGGAGTACTCAAATAATGAATGTCAACAACAAGAAAACCATTTTATATTCAAAGATTCCTGGCGTCTTTGATTTCAATGATAGCATATTTACACAACAAAAAGTTTGACAATTAAAATTACATACCATTCTCCACTGACATATACCACTGCTCATAATCTCTAACATACATATACATGTATACTCTGTATTTCCCTTTCCTCAAAACATTTAGCATGGATACAAACTTACATCTGGAACTGCCATCATTTTCTGGGTGACAATGTTGTCTAGAATGAACGAAAATGCTACTTGGTCATCATCATCCAGCAACGGGTTGATAGCTTTTTCTAAACGAGCCAATTTGTCTTCTTTCTGAAATAAAACAAAGCAAAATGAAGATAGACATTCCACAAAAATGTTAAGTGTAACACAAGGTTCAGCAAGATATCTATGAACATTACCCTAAAAAGTTTAATTATACAAAGTATCTATTCAATTCTAGGTAAGAAGTCCAAATAAATGATACTGCAGCAGAGGGGATAAAATGAATATATTCAGTTTCCTTGGACAGTCTACATTTTATTCCTGTAGAGGACCAAAAATACCTATCTCTGGGCATCAATAGCTGAGCTCCTATAACAAAAATACCTTCAGCAAATTAAGCTTTACTATCATGCTGTTTTCCTGTAAATCACTAAAAATACTAAATATTACTATTAATTAGTATCTTTTGTACAAAAGAGCCCAACAAGTTAATTTTAGACTCCATACTAGGAAAAATTTTGTGTCCATTGCTCTACATCCTCACCAACACTTATGCTTGTTACCAATTTTAGACTTGCACGTGAATACACAGTGGTTTCTAACTTTGTTTTAAATACACATCTCCCCCAATTATCAAGTTGGGAATTTTCCCATGTTTATCAGCCATTCATTTGGCCTCTGTTGTAAAATGTCTACTTCAATTAACATCATCAGCCAAATTGTGTTAAACTTTCTAAGGCACCATAACTGTTTTTGGAAAGAAGATGGGACACAGATTATCTTTTAAAATTAAATCCCTTCTTGTAAAAGCATTGACCAGTCTCTCAGACACAAATGAAATCCTACGAAGTCACCTTCTTTACCCTGTCTAAAGAGTTACATAGGTTCTCAATCTCAATCCTAATTTTACTACTTAATAATAGTTATGATGCTCACAGCAAGTCATTTTCTCCTAGATATAGCCTTTCATCTACAAAAAGATTAGCTTATATAACTTCCAAGGCCCCTGCTAGATCCCATGTACTAAAAATAAATATAGCATTCCCACATGAATTCTTCCTTCTGGTATACTCTCTGTTTCTTAAACTCCACCACACACACCTTCACATACTACTGCCTTTCTCTTATTCTAAATGCCTTACCTCTTTAAGTTTTTCATCACAGAGATCCAACATGGATTGTGAGATCTGGGTCAATGAGTGCTTAGGCCCTACAGAGGAACAGTTAAAAATGGGACCATTAAAAATGAGAGGCAAGAATTGCCAACACGTAGCAACTCTTATCCAGGTGTGGTGGGAGAATCCCAGAAACCAGGAGGCTGAGGCAGAAGAGTAACAAAGCCATTCTGGGCTTCAGTGTTTGTTGAAGCCTAGCCTAGACTATACAGCAAAATTCTGTCTAAAAAAAAAAAAGAAAAAGAAAAAAGAAATAAACAAAAAACCCTATTATGAGCCAGACACACCAAAATCTTATCTACATTTTTACAACTTAATACATACCAAGTACACAATATGAATGAATAAACTCAATTATTTTATTTATGTATATCCATATAAGGTAGTCATCACAGCTTTATAATACCTTGGAAATGATTCTATGGATAAGAATGACAATTTATTTAAAGATGACTAAAGAAATCAATGGATGGTTTATAATTTTTCCACACTGAGTAGATACAATTTGAAATTGCAATTTTTGTTTGTAAAACTCATAATTTATGATGTTCTCACATCTGCTAAACCAAAGCTTTTGTTATTTAAAAAAAATCTTCTCATCGCACTTCAGTTTCCCCAAAATCTATGTAGTTTCAGAAAATACTTGAGCTATCTTCTAAAATTCCTGTTTATGACTACCTTAACTTAGAACATATTACCGGGATAATTAACACATTTTCATCTAGCCAGTAACTCTAACTGCCTCCTTTCAGTCTTTCTGTGTTACAGTTCTTCAGAGCCTACAAACCTCATTTTATTTTCAAATACTAATATTTAAATTCAGCATCCATTTGGTCATTTGTTCAACAAATGCTTAATGACTGACAAGTCCAATGATGGGAATGTAAGGAAACAAGATAGGTCCCACTACAGAAAACTTTAGATTCATCAAAAAAAATGACTTGAAGATAAATCACCGCCAAGACACAGTGTACTTTGAGCTTAAAACTGGGCAAATGCTGACAAAATGTTAAACTAGATAAGTGGATACACTGAGGTTGATTTCTCTTCCACTTTCATATATGTCTAACAATTTCTAGAATAAAGCACAATGTAAAGTGTCATCAGCTGGTGAACAGACACAATGTGGTATTGTCCATATGATATTATATAATAAAATAATATATAATATAATAAATAATAATAATATAATAAAAACAACAAAGTACTTACACATGCTATAATAGGGATGACACCTGTTAAAATTGGCTTTTTTTCTTGGTGGTAGCACTGGGGATTGAACCCAGGGCCTCATATATAATAGGCAAACACTTTACAACTAAGCTACATCCCCTTCGAAGCTTTTCTTTTCTTTTTTTTTGAGAAAAGGTGTCATTAAGTTGCCCAGGCTGGCCTTGAAACTGCTTTCCTCCCACCTTAGCCTCCAAAATAGCTGCTATTACATGAACATGCCACCACACCCAGCTTAAAATTGGTCACTTTAAATAAGTAAACTGTACAGCAAATGATTTTCTGGAATGTGGCCCATAAACAGTAATTAGACTGCCAGTACAATACTTCAGCAGAAGGTAAGTGCAGGGTCATAATGGATGAAGGAGAAATAAAAAAGCAGAAAAGTATATGAAGCATGAAGATATACTTCAGGTAACATGTTTAGCTATATAACTGCTTTGGTCAAGTTACTTAAATGGCTTGTATGTCATTAATCTGGAAGACACTAAGAGTACCCATTTCAAAGATTTCATTAAGTGAATAAACAATGCAAATAAAGAATTTAGTATCACTGGTAATACTACTAATATCAACATCTATATGAGAAAGAAAGAAGATAAATAAGAAGAGAACGTAAAGTTTGAGAAATGTTTAAATTACTCTTTTATTTACTAACATCTCCCTTTAACAACACAGGCGTCTCAAGTTCAGAATCTCCAAAGTAAATCTTATCTACTCGTCCCCTTTACAGTCTGTTTTTTGTTTAAGCAATTATCCTTGAAACCTGAGTGACAACTGGGCCTAGCAATTTATTCTTCCCTTGTACATGTCTAGCACTCTGCTCAGTCCTGGGAATATAAACATAAATGACACATAATTCTCTATGAGATCGGAAAGGGATGAAATATATATAAACACTTTTGGCAAAGTAAGAGCTGAGAAAAAATTTAACTATAGCAGGCAGAGAGGACAGAAAAATGAGTATTATGGGTAACTTGAGTAAGCCTTTATGAAGACATGACATTAACTAGTCTGGAAATACGAATAGAAATTCACCAGAGAAGAGAAGAGCATTTCAGAGAGAGAAAAAAGGCTACGAAGACAGGAAGAAAGACCCCAGAATACTTAAGGAAATATAATTGTCAGTGTTTCAGGAGTCTATAGTGGGAATGGGACAGATAAAAAAAAGCTGAGGAGGCTATGAGAGGTTAAATAACTTATCCACAATAAATTACTAAGTGACAGTGCCATAATTCATACTCTCTCTGACTCTCCACACTTACACACGAAACGGCGCTCAAGAATCCAACTGGAAACCAGAAAACATCCTTACATGCAGAAGCTGTATTGTTCTCCCTTTTTAAGACTCAGAAACAGATTTCCTCCTCCTTGCCTTTCCAATTTTTGAGGAAACTAGACACATAACTGCTCCTATAACAAATTCGTAGGCTCAATTAAAGATTCACATACAGCAAACAGGGTCAGAAAGACATACTCTGCATAGCTTCCCAACCCACAGAATGTTTCCTCTTCTAGTTAACTAGACCTACTTCTTCCTCCCATTACTCCCTATGCAACTGTTTCGTTTCAACAGATAGATTCCAGATTCCCAGAAGACATATTAACAAATAGTGGGAACAAAAAGAGCAGCAATATATAAAAACTGTAAAATTTTATTACTTAACCTTTCAATCTAGTGTGAATTCAGGTAAGTAAGGATCTGAGAGATGACTTTTTCAGTCAAAGAACAGGTGATCCTTACCATTATAGGTAGCACTGTTTTTCACAATTAGTTCCAAATGTTCTCTGAACTCTTCCCGAGATGGGTAGAGACGCTTACGCACATTTTCACGGAGTGTCTGCAGATCCATTGGTCGAGTAATAATTTTGTAGTAGTCCTTTACAACTTTCGCATTGACCGGAGTGTGGAAAGGATAGGTCTGCAGAAATAAGAGCCAGAATCATTCACAAACAAAGAAACCTCGCCAGATTCAATACCAGAAGACTTGGACACCTTACCTGTGTTCTTGGCCATTAACTTCTGAAAGATATTATTTCTTCTACTAAACTATTAAAAGGGAAAAAAACCCACAAAACCAAAAATCTACATTCCAAAGAATTAGGAGTTCCAGGTACCTAGGTCTATAGATACACTGCCCTCTATTTAAAAATTATTGATAGGGGCTGGAGGGATAGCACAGCAGTTAGGGCACTTGCTTAAGCACAGGTCTTGCGTTCAACTCCCCAGCACCACATAAACCAGGTGTGGTGGTGGCACAACCTGTAATCCCAGCACTTGGAAGTCTGAGACAGGAGGATTGCCATTAGTTCGAGGCCAGCCTGGGCTCCATAAGTGAGCTTAGGACCAGCCAGGACTACAAAGCAAGATCCTGTCTCAAAAAATAAAATAAAATAAAATAAAAATTATTGATAAAACAAAGGGCCTTCCCATGCCAATTGTAGATATCCACTGCAAAGAACTCACATTTGGAAGATCTCTCATATCATTGATGATAGACTCCAAGATGGATGACAGTGTTACCATAGGGTCTGTCCGGCGCCGGTGGATGGACTTATGAGGTCTCTAAGGAGAAACAAAAAAATCAGTGCTTTAGAAAAAGCATGTCCTACCTGAGATCAGAGGGTTTTTCCTCTTTTTCTTAAATGTTATAGTAAAAACGGTTATAAGGAAGAAGTTTTATTACATGCATACATTATGTGGATTTTTCTACAGTGTAGTGGTTGTCACACTTATATGTGGCCCAAGAAAATTTCTCTTCACTAAAATAACAAAGGCCAAAATAACAGCATGCCATAGTTTGGGCACACTTACTTTAGACCAAAAAAATTTTCTTCTAGATGGACAGATATATTTTAGAAATCTTATAGTGAACAATACACATAATTATCAGGGAAAGGACAGAGGCTGTCAGAACCACGTCACCGAAGGCTAGGGAAATCAAAAATCAATGAGAAACAATCTTATCAAGAAAAGAGACAACGTTTAAAAAAAAGGCAATGTAGATACTCACATTCAAATAGTCACAGTGAACAGTGGTTCCAACACGTCGTTTCTTCTTGGGAGGAAGCTGCTGTTTAGGGAACTTGAGAACCAGAGATTTTCTACGAACCTCATCAGCACTGCAATTAATAACACTTTTATAGCAAACAGGTCCTACTTGTAGGAGAAAATGCAACTGTAAAATTTAATAGCATATAGTCCAAGGATATAGCAAACTCTAAAAAACATCTTAAACCTATTTATGTAAGAGAAATGGCAATGGTACAGTAAATCTGAAACTACTTAGTCCTAAGACAGAGCAAATGAAAAAATATATTCATGTTGGGAATCACAGAAGGATACAAATAGGAAATAGCAGAAAAGATTAATTATTTATAGGTGTAATTTGAATTCTGAGTATCAGCATGAAATTGTGATCTGAAATACATGCATACTTCCTAGATCTAATGACTAAAAAAGGTAAAAGGCAATTTGAGTATCTCAGTGGTACTGTTCCCCTCAAAAAAAAAAAAAAAAAAAAACCCTGAGTTTCTTAGAGAAATGGTTGTTTCTGAGTCTGGGATAAGAAAAGTTCAAGGAAAGCCTGGGAACATCTTAACACCAAGAAACAAATTCTCAAAGATTTATGGGGTCATTTCAAAAGAACACAGAATCTTGCTCAAAGTAGTCAAATCTGGGATATTATCTAAGCATCAAATTTAATATTAAAATAAAACAAATTAACAAAGGAAGAATTTCAGAATCCACAGTATACGTGTATGTATTTATTTTTGCAATACTGGGGTCTGAGCACAGGGCCTCCACTCTAAGCTATGTCCCTAGTCTCTCTCTTTTATTAAATTATTTGAGACAGGGTTGCACTATGTTGCTAAGTTGCCTAGGCTAGGCTCAAACTTGTGATTCTCCTGCCTCAGCTTCCCAGAGTGCTAGGATTACAGGTATACTCCTCCATGCCTGGCTCACAGTAATGTTTTAAGAGGGAAAGAGGGAAACCCTTTATAGAAAAATGCCAGCTTTGTAGAAACATGCTAGAATTTAAAAAACTACCATTTTTCAATCCCCAATGAAATGAGTCAGACAATGATCACCAATTAATGGTAAAACCGCTAAGACTGTTAGGAATATTCACCTATAGGATAATTACGAAGAGAAAAATGTACCTTTATTATAGAACCCAGAGATTACTTTAATATAATAATCAAAATATAGGATATCCTAAAAGTTTATTAATTCTACTTATGGTGACTTGGGATACACTGTACATTTAATTTAGTGCTTGCATAGTTTCTCATATGCTGGTAGTATTCAAGTATAACAAATTAGTCCTAAGCAAATACATTTTTATATTGTATTACATTTTTAAAATATTTTATATGTTTGGCAACCTTTGGGACACCTTATAATAAGAAAACCTGAAGGGTGGGGGGCAGTGAAGGGAGGGAAAAGAGGGTAGGAGGAGGAACAAAAGGAGTGCGGGAAAGCCCTTGTCACTTTGACAAGAAATGTATGTGCACAAAATGCTCAACTCCATTGTAAACCTTTAATTCTGCACTTGTACATATCAATAAAATGGGGGGAAAAAAAGAAAACCTGACAGATGGTACCTTAATGTGACAGAGTAAATACATACCATCATCTATGTAAAATGTCTGAAAAAAAAAAAACATTTAATCTGAATCCAATCAACAGAAAATACTCAAATCCAGAAAGTGGGATATTTTATAACACAATTGGCCTGGATTTTTGAAAATTTTCAATGTCACAAAAAGCATAGAAGATGGGAAAAAACAGTTCTAGATTAAAAAATAAGACTCAAAATGTCTTTAATATTGGAACTCAGACTGGATTCAAAATTGAGGGACAATAAAGGATACTGGGACAACTGGAGAAATCTGAACAATGTCAAAGTATTACATAGTTATCAAATTAATGTTAGTTTTTTCTGGGTATGAAAACAGTACTGTGCTATTAAATCTCTATTCTTAGGAGATAATTGCTAAAGAATTGGAGAATGAAATGTCATGATGCTTGCAATTTACTTTCAAAAGGTTCATAGAAAAGAAATTTTAGGTACATAAAGATGAAAAAAATAGCAAAGTGTGCCCAACTTGTGAATTTAGAAGAGTAGTATATTCTTTCAACTTTTCTACAGGCTTGCAATTTTTCATGTAAAAACTTTAAAACTTCTCCATTTGTGACAATTGGAGAGATTATGTCAATTTGAGGCAATTAGGAACCAGCCTGGATTAGAGTGTGACTGATTTGTAGGCCAGCAAATGAGGGAAGAACACCCACCCAGATGTAGGAGGCCCAACTTAAAAAAGGAAGGAAGAAAGTCTGTTACAGGTTTTTCCTCGGGGTAGAGACTGGACTTGATAGGACTTGGTTTCCTGTTTGTGATGTTCTGAGGAGCTGCCTCCATCTCTGCCTCTGCCATGTATTTCCATTGCTGCTGGCTGCCTGAGTGGACTGTGACCTTCTGAAACTGTGAGCTAAAATAAACATTTCCTCCCTTAAATTTGTGGATGTTGGGTATTGAGTCACAGCAACCAAACAGTAACTAAGACAACATTATCAAACTCCCTGAGGCCAGGACACAGACATAGCATTGTTTGTTTTCTGAATCTTTCTGATGGTCTGTTTTTAGCAAAACACTTTGACATTAGGGACCATTCAAAACAATTATTTTTGAGTTCCCAGAAGCACAACAGAAAGAGAATTTACATTTATTGGCATCTCCTATATGCTAGACATTGTAGTATGACCTTAATCTCCTTCATTTCATCTATTTGAGTAACTTGGTAAAGGATGGTTCTATGTTTACTTATATACTAAGACTCAGAATGTTAAACAGCATGTCCAAGGTCAAGTCGTGGAGCCTAATGAGTGATTTTATTTTTATTACTGGCAAAAATTATGAAGAAAGGGGCTGGAGGGGTGGCTCAGCAACTAAAGCACTTGCCTACCAAATGGCAGGTCAAGCACCAAGTACCAGAGTTCAATTCCCCAGCACCACATAAGCCAGGTGTGGTGGAACACACCTGTAATCCCAGCACTTGGGAGGCTGAGACTGGAGGATTGCTCTGAGTCCAAGGCCAGCCTGGGCACCACAGTGAGTTCAGGACCAGCCTGGGCTACATACAGAGTATGACCTTGTCTCAAAAAAAAATTACTAAGAAAAAAAACTAAGTCCCTGCTCTCTCAGTTTCACCTCAGAAAACACCATCACAACTGACATTATCAACCTCGAAAATATCTCCTACAAAGCATTTCCTGCCCACTATCTCTTACCTCTCAATTAGCTGTTTCCCCAAGACAATCTTAGTCCCTTCAACCTTGATAAGTTCTTCGTTATCATTATGAATGACTGTCTTTTCCAACTCCTCCTCCTGTTCCTCTGTCATGGCAACAGGGTTAGAAGGTGGAGCATTTGTCTGATAATAAAGAGGGCAGAATTTGTTTGTCCTCATGTGCCCAATAGCACCACACGCTCCGCATTTCAGCTGCAAAAAGAAAAATATCAGTATGTCAGAGATAAGGAGGCTGAAATATGTCAGAGATAAGCATATAAGAAATATATACAAGGAAAAAGAACAACAATGGCAACTTTAGAACTTTTGCTTTAAAAGAACGGTTATATACTTATCAACAGAAGCCACCAGACAAAGTCCATATATAGAAATGTCACATGAACAAAAATGAAATCCAGACACAGCACTTCTTTTCTTAAAAAATCAAGTCATGAATAAAAGGGAAAAGATTTTCATTCCCAATTTAAGTCATGAGCTGTGATAATATTAAATATTCAGGAGAAAGGCTGTCAGAAATTCAAGAAGTACAATGAGGCAGGTGGATAGACACCAGAGCCCTGATCAAAACAGGGAAAATGCTCAACAGCACAAAGTTTTCACCTCAGTTTTGCAACTGAGTGGCTCTGATATCCTAGAACTCAGTTTCATTTGCAAGACGGCACCAAGACTGTATCACTTATCTCATATCACATGTGAGAAAGGAATATTAAAATATTTAATGACTTCAGTACATGTTAAGAACAGCACAAAGGTGGGCATGGTGGTACATGCCTATTAACCTAGCACATTGGAGGCTGAGGCAGGAGGACTGATATGTGTTTGAGGCCAGCCTGGGCTACACTGTGAGCTCAGGACCAACCTTGAGTGCACAGTGAGACCCTGCCCCCCACAAAAAGCTGACAGATTATTTTATAAAAGAAAAAAGAGGTTTATAGAGCTTAAGATTACACAGCTAATAAGTGGCAGACCCAGAACCTGAACCCCAATCTGTTTCCAAGTCCATGGCTCCTTCTAAGCACCACAGTAGCTTTGTGTTAATGGTACATACTACAGTCACAGTGCACAATATCTGTAGTCCTAAGTTAGGAAAAACCACCTATATCCTATATGTATTTTATTTTTGTTGGTTTTTTCCCCCCACTACTTGGAAATGACCCTGGGACACTCTACCCCTAAGCTGTATCCCCAGACCTTCTCATTTTTTGAGATAGCTGCCCAGGGTGGAGGCCTCAAATTTATGATCCTCCTGCCTCAGTCTCCTGAGTAGATGTAATTGCAATATGTTCCATAGTGGCTGGTGTGTTGCTTTTAAAATATATATAATTTTTTTAAAAGGAGTAGCTTAATGGTAAAGTATTTGCTTAGTATAAATGAGGTCCTAGGTTTGATCTCTAGCACTGAAGCGAAGCAAAACAAAACAAAAATAGGTATGTTCTATACGCATATATACACATGCACACACATACATTCATGTACATATACATGATTATACAAGGAAAAACCCAATAAGCCTACATCAAAGCCCAGAAAATTTTTCAACTGAAGTATAAATGACATCTGTTAAGAACAATGACACCAGATAAAATCTGGTGCTGTCTAAACCACTCATTCTAGTACTAGTTACATCCAAACACCTGTATCAACTCAAACTAGCCTTCTACTATGTCTCTTACTCTCAATAAGACAAGATAATGAAACTAAGGAGAAAAATATTCTTTCTTTCATTGTTTCATTAGTTGTGATCAAACCATATTATACTTACTTTTAAATCAGGACGTTCCTTCATTTTTTTGGGCTTCTTCTCAGGGGGACCCTTAAGCTTCTCCTTCTCTTGATTCCGTTTAAGCCGCCTCAATTGCTCTTGAATCCTTCGCCGTTCTTTTCGCATCTCTTCTCGATGTTGTTCATCAAAAAGGGCAAATTTTCGACTGAATAGGGAAAGAAAAAAAAATCACAGGACCATAAGCAAACCTAAACCAAGAAGACGATCCTAGAAGCTAATCTCAAAACTAAAGTAATCCACAGAAGAGAATAACTGCCTTCTCATTCTACTTTGCTACTCAGACCTCCATCTGTAGGGAGATAGCCCTCTCGTGGTAGATTCTGAATACGCCTTAAGATTTTTACAGCCCAAACCACCAAAATGCAAAGAATCTCAGTGAAACGTGACACACATTTACTTTGCAGAAAACATGAAACTTGCCTGGTGACCTGGCTCTGTTCAAATCCAAAGATATGAAAGCAAGATGGTTCCCAACAGAATGGGAGGATAGCCCAGCAGCTACAATGCTTGCCTAGCAAGCTCAAGGTTCTGAGTTTGATTCTCCAGCCCTACATTACGTCAGACATGGTATTGCATGTTTGTAATGCCAGCCCTTGGGAGGCTGAGGTAGGACGGACTGCCATGTGTTTTGAGGACAGCTTGGGCTATGCAGTGAGTTTAGGACCAGCCTGGATTACAGAGCAAGTCCCTGTCTCAAAAAAAAAAAAAAAAAACAAAAAAACAAAAAAACAAAAAAAAAACCAAAGGGGGGGGGGGGGAATCCCAATTTTAACACTTTCAGAGACAACTATAAAGAATCCTGTGACTAAACTCAAGCAACTACCATACCCCACCTTTACTGTTCTCCAACACAATGTGGTAAATCAAACTCACATGAATTCCTCATCTTTTGTGGTCCGTATACGCACATAAGCATCTATGACAGCTGGTTTTCGAACCGTCTCACAGCGAACATACTCTTTCCCCTCTTCATCTCGAAATGTGCGATAAATCTTGAGACAGCGACCAGTGGCAGAAGAGTTAAGACTAGTCACGGAAGCTGTATCATCATCTCTGTGACTGTTTCCTGATGCTGCTGAGCCTGCTGCTGCAAGGTAGAGAAAGATTTCCAAAGATTCCCCCTACCACCCAAATGGCCATTTTCTTGGAGGTGATGGTTCTACAGAAAAAAAGCATCACTCCCAACCAAAATAGTGCACTCATTTGTCCTTTCCTGGCTTCATTTAATTACTGTTAATTTCTATTTTTACAAGTATGACAAGTTCTGGAAAACCCTCAAAACATGACATGTTTTTGCTACAGGAGACAGAGGAGCAGTAGCTTTAGGGATTCCTCTGAGTAATAGAGCAAAACACAATTCCAAGGAAGAAGTAGTTGATGAAAACACCCAAGCACATAGGAGGAAAAATGACACTAGAGAGTAACTCCATCTTTTAAGGCCTACTATATGTTTTTCAAGACTTTAATATGAATAGAAATCACCTGAAGATTTTGTTAAAATGTAGATAGTAACTCATTAGGTATGGAACATGGCTCAAGACTCTACTTTCCTAGTAAGTATTGATAGGTGATATTGATATTGATACTGTGGGCCAGGGCCACACTAGCAAAGACATAGAGGACCAACTGTGGAAGAGTTATATCACACTTTTACAAAGTAGCCAAAATAATCAAGTTACACAAAACTTTTACAGAGAGTTAAGAAATCAATGGAAGACTAGTATAAATAAGGATAGTTATTTGAATCTTCATCTTTAACTTTTATCCTCAGAGTAGAAACATACAAGTTTCCAAGTGTATGCTTGACAACTATACTCACAAGGGTCACAGGAATCTCAAATTCCACACATTTCATGTCTTGAACTTGCTTCTTTCTTTGAAACTAATGGTACCAACATCTTACTAGGAAATCAGTGAAATCACAAGGTGTCCTTGGTTTTCATCATTTTAACCACAGTTTCCATGTCCCAAACCCAATGCTCATAATTACCATCACCCTTACCGTCAACCTCTATAATTTTGGGTGATTTTTAATTCTTTTGAGTATCTAAGGCTCCTCTATCTTCTAGAGGCCATGAATCATATCAACAAATGGGTATTTGCACAGAATTTCATATATAATTTCAAAGGGCTCAATGAAAATGACCCAAAACCATCCAGATTCTGCATTAAAAAGTTACTTGTAGTCATGTCCAAACCATGCCTTGCTAGCTGGACACTCCTGGCTTACCTGGGCCACATTGAATAAAGACAAATTGTCTTGGGCTGCATATAAAATATATAATATAGTCAGTATATATAACTAGAAAAACTTCCTTTTTAAATATTATTATAATACAGGCATGTCTAACCTGCAGGGTGCAGGTTGGACACAAGATGAATGCCCAGAAAAGCTTGCTTAAAGTAAAACACTGAGAGCAAGAGCACTGGCTTGGCCAGGTACTTGATACAGACAGAAATAGTACTGAACTGACAGTATCTCTTTCGTATGTTCTCCACAGATAAATCTAGAGTGCAGTTTGCAGAAATCTTTCTACCTCATCTACAGAATTTTCTATACTCATCCACTACTTTGTCTGCCTCCAGCTGTGCCTCAATTAAGAGTCTGAAGTTATTTCTACTCCTGTTTTGATGCTTTTCTTTCTTGTCTGTGAAGCCACTACCCTCACCCAGTAGCATCCGCTGTAGTTCCTTCCTCTCTTGCTCCTCGCGTTCACGTGACAGCTGAGAACTGGTTTTCTTATTCTGCAACATGTTCTCAATATTCTTTCCCATTTCTTCAAAGTCACTGTCTTCAGCTGAGCTGCTGTCTGTGTCAGTTGACAAGAGTTCAGTTGATGACAAAACCCTAGAAATAGAAAAATACATTAAGACCAAGAGAAATACAAAAACATACAAGGAGCTTAAGAAATAGAGTTGCAGGAAGGAATAGAAATATGGGGAAACAATCTTAAAGACATAACTAAAATCCACTAATCAGTGGGACCTTTTACAGGAAAACTTTTACACAGTTTTCAAAGACTTTTAGTCAAAAGAGCAATAACTGAGAATTCTTAGAAGGTGAGAAACAAATCAGCACATGTCTGGGAACCAAATATCATTTTTGGTAGCACATTACCATTATATCACAACTAAAAGCCTACCTGTTACCTGTTATTATTGTTAAAGCTTCCAGGCTCAGTCCAGCTAGGCAGTAAGAACTGCCCAGGAAGCTGCAGCTCAAGCCAAGTACCTCTTGACATTCAAAACTTTTACCAAGTTACTCTGATCGGAGCAGGTACTTCAGCAGCACTACTGCAAATATATATCACATTGATATTTCAGATATTTCCTGACTACCTAGGCACATTTTTAGGTGACCTCCTCTTCATTATAAAATAATAAATGGGGGGCTGCAATTTTAGTTCAGTGTTAGAACTCTTGCACAGTATGTGTGAGGCCCTGGGTTCAATTCTCAACACTAGAAATACAAAAAACAAAACAAAAAAAAACCCTATATAGTGCCTGGGATTACTCCCTTTCCAGCTAGAATTCTCTGCAGCATTAAAATAACATACTTATTCTGCAGGTCAAAGATCCGCTGACATTCCTCTTTGTAACGCTCTTGATGTTCAGCCACAGAAAACCTTGACCCACGGGCAAATTTACTCATGGGCCCCTCTCCAGAGCGGGCCTGTTCTGTCGACATTGTGCGCACCACATCAATCACTTCCCAGCGGGACAATTTTTTAATCTACAAGACATATACACAAATATATACACACAAACCAGTTAGATGTCTCAAAGGACAAACCAAGGAACGTAATTAGAAAGATGGGGAAAAAAAAAAAAATCAACCAAAGCAGAGTAAATAGGAAGCTTTGGGAAACCTAACTCCTAAAAAAGCAACCAAAACTTACTATAACCTACAGCACAAAGTTCTCCAGAGAGTTCTTTACATCTGCATTCTAGCCTTACTCACCATATATAAAGCTTCTAGAGCTGCTAAGTATCCTTTTCCCATACGTACCTCTTCCTCAGGCACGCCAAATTTACGTAGAAGCTGCTTGGCGTTTTTCAGAGAAAGACGACGAAGGTCTGCATCTGTTCCAGTCACTGTCTTCTTTACTGGCTGGGGTTCCTTATCATCCTACCTCAAACAAAAACAGGTAAAAATGCTAAGACGTTCAACTCATTACATCAGGCATCTAAGTTATTCTGCCAACTCAGCCATTTTCCAGGTCCTTCATGCCATTCACTTCCATTCCTAAGTCCTTGTTTCTTTGATTTTTCTCCTAGAAATTCAAATAATTTCACCTTCTGCTGTGTTGGTTTGTTTGGAATCTTCACATAAGAGAATCCTTCACCACATCCTGTGGGATCTGCCACCCCAGTCACCTCCAGGAGACACTTGCCCTTCATGGCAGCAATAAAAGCTCTTGTGGTGTTCCAAGGAGCAGTACGAACCTGAAGTACAGAAAGACTCTTGAGGGCCATGGGAAATATTCACACCATGTCTAGCCATTACCAAATGCAGCAGAACAATTACAACAAATTCATGTTTTCTTAAATTTTCCACAAAGAGCAACAGTAAAGTATGACTAAAATATCCTAGCATAACTCTCTCCTTCCCCAAGGTACTTACATCACGATATTAATATTAAATAGAGGTCAAGAGCTCGCTCAGTCTAAAGAATATAACGAACATTGGGATTCTGCAACCCAAAAATCCTTCAGACTTCAGTGAGCAAGCATTCTCAATCATAACACCACCAAACTCATGATGTTCAAAGATAAAATGACGACTGCACTGGATTATCCAACTACTCAAAATGGCTTCTTTAAAATGACCTACATAAGCCTCTAAGAAAATTAAATACCTAAGAATCAACCTAACTAAGCAAGTGAAGAACGACTATACTGAAAACTAATTTTCTGAAAATATACACTGAAGATAATGATAGAAAATGGAAAGACATTACCTGTTCCTGGACAGGCAGAACGAATACTGTCAAAGTGGCCATACTACCAAAACTACATGCAGATTCAATCCAATCAAAATACCCACAGCATTTTTTACAGAACCAGAAAAAACAATCCAGAGCAACAAAAGAAAAACAGGAGGCATCACAATACAAAGAGTTATATTAAAAGCAATGATGATAAAAGCCACATGATACTGGCACAAAAACAGACAGGTGGCTCAATGGATAGAACTGGGGATGCAGAGATAACCCCAAGTACCTTCTGCTATCTGATCTTTGACAAAGGGGCCAAAAACATACATAGGAGAAAAGACAGCCTCTTTAACAAATGATGCTGAGAAAACTGGCTAGCTACCTGCAAAAGAATGAAACTAGACCCATATTTTTCACCATGTAACAAAATCAAACCAAAACAGATCAAAGACCTAGACATTAAAATGGAAACACTGGGGCTGGAGGAATAGCTCAGCAAGCTATACCTGAGCTCATTCCCCAGCACCACATAAAATGGACGTGGTGGGGCATCCTGTAATCCCTACACCCGGGAGGATTTGCCAAGAGTACAGCCATGAGTTCAAGGCCAGCCTGGGCTACACAATAAGTTCATAACCAGCCTGGACTACAGAGTGAGACCTTGTCTTAAAAATATAAAATAAAATAAAATGGAAACACTGAACTCAGTGAAAGAAAAAATAGGCAAAACCCTTGAAGACACAGTATAGGCAAGGACTATCCCAACAAAATACCCAAAGCACATGAGGTAACACCAAGTATCAACTAATGGGATTATATCAAATTAAAAAGCTTCTGAACAGCAAAAGAATCAACACAGTGGAGAACCAACAGAATGGGAAAAGTTTTTGCCAACTACTTCTCAGACAGAGATTATTACCTAGAATATACAAAATGTAAAAAATTTAGACTTAATGAAAATAAAAAATAAGCAACTGAAATGAATAGACAGTTCTCAGAGTAAGTCCAAATAGACAATATATGCACGAAAACATGTTCAGCAACTTTAGCTACCTGAGACATGCAAATGAAAACACTGAGGTCCCATGTAACTCCCACAGAATGACTGGTAGGTATCAAGAACTCATACTGGCAAGTTTGTGGAGGAAAAAAAGTCCTTCTACTCTGTTAGTGGGACCATAAACTGATACAACCGTTATGGAAAACTGCATATAGATTCCTCAAAAAATACAAAAAGATAATCCCATTTGATCCAGCTATACCTCTTCATGGTTATCTTCCCAGAGAATTAAAGTAATCATATAACAGTGATACACACATACCTACATTTATAGCAGCACAACATATAATAGCCAAATCTTGGGCTCCAGGAACAGCACAGTAGTTAAAGCACTTGCCTGACAAGCCCAAGGCCCTATGTTCAATTGCCCACCACCACATAAGACAGGCAAGGTGACACATGCCTGTGATCCCAACACTTGGAAAGCTGGGTCCCAACACTTGGAAAGCTGGGGCAAGGGGATTGTTATGAGTTGGAGGCTAGCCTGGGCTACACTGTGAATTCAGGACTACAGAGCAAGACTTTGTCTCAAAAAAATAATACATGCAGGGCTGAAGGAATGGCTTAGCAGCTAAAGTGCATTTGCCTAGCAAGTGTTAAGTCAAGCACTAAGAACCAGAGTTTGATTCTCCAGCACCACATAAACTGGACATGATGGCACAGGCCTGTAATCTCAGCACTCAGTAGGCTGAGGCAGGAGGAGTGCCATTAGTCCAAGGCCCGCACGGATTCCACAGTGAGTTCAGGACCAGCCTGGGCTACATAGTAAGACCCTGTGTCTCCAAAAAAAAAAAAAAAAAAAAAAACGCAGCTTATTGTGTATAAATGTTAACTCAATAAAACTACTTCTTTAAAAAAGATAAATGAAGGCAGACCACAGAAAGGTTAAGACCATAGAATAGCATGCATGCATGCATAAATACATAAATAAATGTATTTGGGGCAACAGGAAGGAATGATCAAGCGTGTTGTATATATGTGCAAATACACCACATTGAAACTCGTATTTATTACTAATATGCAGCCAAACAGCTTACCCTGTTCTTGGGAGGTGGGGGGGGGGGGGGGGAATAAGTGTTAAGTCTTACTTCATCATCAATCTTCATTTGAAAATCTTCTTCATTTTCTTCTTCTGGAGCAAAAAAGGATTTCTCTCCATAGCCAGCATCCTGGAAGAGAACAACTCCATGCATAAATAAGTCAACTGTAAAACACAGCATCTTTCTCTCCCTGACACCAATGAGTTCGCATGTGTGAGGACTGTCTTCTACAGCCACCAAGTGCCACAACACTGCCTGCCTGCTGGTCAGCCTCAAGACCAGCCCTTCTCCTAGAGCCAAGGATATCAAGATCCTAGACAGTGATCAGCTTAATAAAGCCATCAGTGAAATGAATGGGAAAAACAGTGAAGATGTAATCACCCAAGATTTGGCAAGCTTGCCAGTACACCAGTTGGTGGGGCTGTGGCTGTCTCTGCCACCCCTGACTCTGCAGCCCTTGCTGCAGCAAAGGAGAACCCAAGGTGTCAGAAGATGATATGGGATTTGGCCTGTTTCTGAAGTCTTCATTTATCTATCACCATTGCACATTGCAAGGAGATTAACTAGCCAAGGCATGGTTAGGGCCAAAAAAAAAAACACTCCATAGAGATGCTGAGGAACTCAGTGGGACACACCTTTATCAGCCTACCTAAGTTGGATCTTTCCTATTTTGCCCTTCTAAGGGCATTATGCTTCTTTAGACCACACTTCCTAATACCCATTATCATCTGTGCTCACCAGGGAGGTTCACAAGTACCTCCATGCTTACAAGCAAACCTTGCAAAAATGAGATTAAAGTCACCACCCAAACTGATCAGCAACCATTTTCAAAGCAAAACATGCCTTAATTAAGTCCCAGATTAAGCCTTCCCACTGATATTTAGTTATACCACATTTCCCCCAGAATTGTAATACACAGAAAGAACCCCATATATTTTGAATTTTTAAATAATTGCCAATAATCTAGCAGACGGCGTATCTAAGCTAAAGAGAGTGTCTTCTCTGTCTTGCTTTGAAAAGAACTCACAGGTGCAAGCACTAAGAGCAAAGTACTCACCTTCAGTCTCTGCTCTGCAGCTATCATGCTATAATAAGCACAACACTGCTCTGGGGACACCATAGCTCTGATTTCTTCTTCAGTTGGTAAACGAAAGTCAGACTTCAGCACCCACCAATTTGAGTCCATCCCTGGATAAGACACAAAAGAGTTTTGAATTCTACAAGCCCTGACATTTGCTAACAAGTTAACAGGACAGCAAACAAAGATAAACAGACAATGCCCTAGATAGTAACAAGTTGGCCATAGTTAGCATGACTGTCTGACCAAGCAAACCTCTGCAACCAGTTTTCTTATATCTTACTTAAGATATGGGGAAGGGGGAGACATCTAATCATCATACTGGATTTCATAGCAAACAAGAAAAAAGAAATCAAAGCTGGGCATGGTGGCCTGTGCTGTAATCCCAGCACTCAGGAGGCTAAGGCAGGCAGATTGTCCTGAATCCAAGGCTAGCCTGGGCTACACCAGTGAGTTTAGGACCAGCCTGGGCTACAGAGTGAGACCCTGTCTCAAAAAAAAAAGAAAGAAAGAAAAGAAAAGAAAGAGAAAGAAACAAATCAAAGCCTCCAGTTATATATACTATCTTCTTTTTCTTTTACAGGATTCAGGATTAAACTCAGGACTCTTGCACTAAGAAACACCCCGGCCCTTATCTTTCATTTTGATAGTCTTGTTAAGTTGTCCAAACTTGAACTTGCAATCTCCTGCCTCATCCCAGAGTGCTGGGATTGCAGGTTTGTGCCACCACACTCAGCTTCTTGCTTGCTTCCCCTTTTGATGGCTATCAATTTCTATCTTATTTGTTGTGTACTTATCCTTTAATTATAAGCTCTCATAATTTTTTTGCTTGATGGAACTAAACAGAAGACAAGTAACTGGCAACACTGATGACCTGTGCGTTTGAAGTCAGCACAGAGCTTTAGCCTCTTCCGGATGCTGCTTTCTGAATGGGAAGGAAAGGCTTTTTTTATATCTTCCATTCGGATCCGCCGTGGCCGATCTTTACTCTTCCAAAAGAGGCGGTAAATGAAAACCTGCCCAACAAACCAAAAGCATTTTCTTAGGGAAAGCACAAAACTTCTCACAAGTGTCCCTTTCCTTGCTAAGGTACAATGCATTTTCACCTTTCCTAATGTACCCTAAATCCACACACCCTTTTCATGTGCAGCCTGACCCCCAACGCCATATTCCCACTCTTACCTGTAGAAAGTCTCGAATATGTGTATTGGCCCTTTTGGAGTTGGGCCCAGGAACTTCAAACAAGGGGCACTGCTGGCCAACCACAAAAATATCCACTAATTCCCGAATATAGTAGCCCTGTCTTGTCCGAATGATCAGGAAGTCAGTTTCTGGCATCTTATGAAGATAAATTGGAGCACGAAAAAGATTGTTCTCAAATGCCTAACAAAATCAAAAGTACAAACTTTACATAGAGAAAAACAAGAGAAAATTCAGTCATCTAATGAGAAAGGAAAATCAAGCTTGTTGCTCTCCATGTGCATTAGGCTATCTAAGGCCTACACAATAAAAATGAATTACCACATGGAATGTCAAACAAGATTAGACATTTTTTACACACTATCTTATTTTAAATGTCAGCAGTAGAAAAAAATATATGACTTGAATTTAAATGAAGCTGGGTTAGCCGGTCACTGTACGAAGTAAGACAAGTTACTTATTATTTCCCTAAGCTAAAATTTTTCCCATTTACAAAACAGAAATACTCACCAGACTGCTATGGAGATTATATATGGCAATATACAAATAGTGTACTAACTACACTAAAATTTCAGCATAGTTCATGACATACAACAGGTGTTGTGGTTTGAACTGGAATGTCCCCCAAAAGCTTCAAGTATTTGGATGTTGTGAATTATCTACAGATTCTACATGGTACTAAGAAGGCGGAGCCAGGTCAAGAGGAGTGGATTATAGATATGTGGTAATAGATATGCATGTGGTATATTAAGCAAACTGCAAACCACCACAAGCTTTTCCCTTGAAAAGGTCTGCCCTGCAGGTCAGCAGACCAGCTCAGAAGAAGCAGTTTGCACCAGTGCCATACTAGGAAATGACATAATCAGGAGCCATTCTGGGAAGAGCACTAGTCTGAAAGGCTTTGGGAAGCAGAAGCCATAGACAGGTAACTCAGCAGAGACCTTGGAGACGTTCCTAACTAGTGCCTGGGAAGAAACTGGCACTAGAGACAGTTCTGGAGATGACAGAACAGCCTCCTGAATGGCTCAGCTGAAGCAAGATCAGGCCAAGGAGGGCAGAATGCCCTGCCCGCGGGGAACAGAAGCCAGGACAGGTTGAAGAGGTTTGCCAAAGGGACTGCATGTGAGCAAGACAGGTTGGAGGCCATCAGTCTGTTAGGTCCCCCTCACTGCATATGCCCAGCGTACAACTCAGTGGGCTTTTGGCTTTCCCCACCCCACCCTCATACTCAGAGAAACGCCTTGGCTTGACCATTGGAGTCAAGTCCCTCAGGTGAGATATACTTCTGCAGATTCAGAAATGAGAGGGTAGGAACAGGACTCATCAATGGTTCACAGCAAATACTGAGCTGGCAACCACTGCTGGCCAGCCAACTGCTACTCTCTCCTCCTCCGTATCTGGTGGACAGTGGCCATCAACATCACAAGACAAGGAAAAGGACTAGTTATCCGAATTAACACAGTGAAAAATTTTAGACTCATCTCAATTTTTCTTTTACAGACAGTGGTTTTTTCTTCCTCTACAGAGCCTGGTATGGTAGTCTATGCCTACGGTCCCAGCACTCAGGAGGCCAAGGCAGGAGGATTGCCATAAGTGGGCAATCAGTTGGGCTACATAGTGAGTTTAGGACCAGCCTGGACTACAGAATGAGATCCTGCCTCAAAAAAAAAAAAAAAAAAAAAAAAAAAAAAAGCAAGAGACCTTCAGTGAGCTTAAGAAATTTAGTAAGCAAAAAATTATGCTAATTGGGGGCTGGAAGAATGGCACAGTGGTTAAAGGTGAGGCCCTAGATTGATTCCCCAGCACCACAAAAAATCTGGACACGGTGGCACACTCCTGTAATCCCAACACTCTAAAGGCTGAGACAAGATGATTGCCATGGGTTTGCTGCCAGCCTGGGCTCCATAGTGAGTTCAAGAACAGGCTGGATTACAGAGCAAGACCCTGTTTCAAAAAAAGAAAAGAAAAACAGACCATATCCTAAGCCATAAAACATGCTTAAATAAATACAAAATAACTGAAATAATTCCCTGCATACTGTACTTAACAGTTGCTATGGTTTGGATCTTCAGTGTCTCCCCCCAAAAAACCTCATGTATTTGGAACTGTGGCAGAACTCAGCTGGACAATGTTTGGGGCTTGTATTAGGGGGTTTGTGTCAACTTGTTGCCAACGGGAAAGACCCCGGAGTAGCTTTCATGTACGTGTTGTTTACTCAGGGCCCCGAATTGGGGGAGGCGCACCCCCACCTTGGGTGTGGGCCCAGAATTGAAATAATTAAAGGAAAGAAGATGAAACACTATTACAGCTTCTTCCTGGCAAGGCTCTGGTATTGCCTGCGTCAGCAGACTCACTTGGCTTCTGTCCCAAACCGGGTGAGCTGCTCTCCAGCTTCTGTCTCTGCCAAGTACCTCCACTATTGCTGGCTACCCCATGAAGGAGCTATGTGTGTGAAAGACATTCTGAAACTGTGAGCTAAATAAATCCATCCTCCCTTAAGTTGTGAACTTTGGGTATTTTGTCACAGCAACAAATAAGTAACTAAGACAACAGCAGAATGAAACTTAAAATCACCAGCAAAAAAAGAAATACAGAAACTATCCTAATACATAGAGATTAAATAATACATTATTAAACAAGCAATGGATCACAGAAGAAACCATGGAAGAAATTAAAAACCTTATTTTTCTTTTGAGACAGGGTCTCACTCTGCAGCCCAGGCTGGTCCTGAACTCACTATAGAGTCCAGGCTAGTCTTGGACTCAGAGCAATCCTCCTGTCTCAACCTCCCGAGTGCTGGGATTACAAGTGTGCACCACTATACCTGGTTTATATTAGTGCTGGGGAATCGAGCTTGGGCACTTAGCACTTCACCGCTAGGGTGTTCCTTCAGCCCAGAAATTTAAAACTTCTTAAAAGTGAAACCACAACAGAAGAACATCATACCAAACTCTATGGGACACAAGTAAAGCAGTACTGAGAGGGAAATTTATACTTACTAATGAACACATTAAAAAACAGAACAGGGGTAGAATTTGTAATTTTGCTATAATACGTATATGAACGAAATATTCAAGTTCAATGTAAACTTTATGGACTGCCCTTATACATACCAATAAAATGGGGGGGGGGGGGGGACGGGACGGACAGGGCTAAAGGAATGGCACTGCAATCAAGAGTGCTTATCTACCTAGTAAGCAAGCACCAAGGCCCTGAGTTCAATTCCCCAGCACCACATAAAATGGGCATGGTGGTATGCCTATAATCCTAGCATTCAGGAGGCTGATGCAGAAGGACTGCTTTGAGTTTGTGACTAGCTTGGACTATATAGTAAGTTCAGAAACATCCTGAACTACAGAGTAAGATGCTGTTAAAAAAAAAAAGTTTGTTTTTCAAAAGGATAATTAAACTGATAAATAAATCCCAAGCCAAATTCACTAAAAGGAAGAAAGAAAAAACCGTATCAATGCAATTAGAAATAAAAAAGCTAAAAATCACAACGGACACTGCTAAAATCCAGAGGACTATATGAAACTATTTTGAGAGCTGGGGAGTAATTCAACAGTTAAAGCACTTGCTCAGCAAGCCCAAGGCCCTGGGTTAAATTCCCCAGCACCATATATTAGCTGGGCATGGCGGCACATGCCTGTAATCCCAGCATTTGGGAGGCTGAGGCAGGAGGATTGCAATGAGTTCAAGGCCAGCCTGTGCTACACAGTGAGTTCATGACCAGCCTGGACCATAGAGCAAGAACCTATTTCCAAAAATTTTTTTTCTCAAAAAAGAAACTATTTTGAAAAACTTATACTCCAGGGGCTGGAGGAAAAGCTTAGCGGTTAAAGTACAGGCCAGCAAGTACCAGAGTTCTATTTCCCTGCACCACTTAAAACTGGGCATGGTGGCGAACGACTGTAATCCCAGAACTTGGGAGGCTGAGGCAGGAGGACTGCCATGAGTCCAAGGCCAGCCTGGGTTACACAGTGAGTTCAGGACCAGCTGGACTACAGAGTGAGACCCTGTCTCAAAAATAACAACAACAACAAAAAAACCACCTATATCCCATTAAATTCAAGAACCTGGAAAACCCTGGATAAATACTACGTAAATCCTACACAAATGAGATACTAAAATCAAACAAAGGTATAAAAAGACCCTGAATAGACTAATAGCCAGGGACAAAACTGAGACAGTAATAAAGTACCTACAAAGAAAAGCCCAGTACCTCTTCAGATTTACCACAGAATGCTACCAGATTTGAAGGAAGAGCTAACCTTAACTCTACACAAACATTTCCATGAAACTGAAAAAGAAACACTGCCAAACTCCTTTCTGGAAAGCTAGTATTACACTGATACCTGAATCAAATAAAGACTTAATGTCAAAAAGAAATGCACAGGAAAATAATTTCCTGAATAAATATAGATTCAAAATCTTTAACATGATAGTAACAAACAAAATGTAGTAAGTTACTAAAAAGATCACACATCAATATCAAATGAGCTTCATCCCAGGGATAACAGGATGGTTCAATATTAAAAAATCAATTAATGTCATATGCCATATAAACAAAAAACAAAAATCACACGATAATAGATGCAGAAAAGGTCTTTAACAAAGTCCAACATCCATTTGTGATTAAAAAAAAAAAAACACTGTTGAAAACAGGTGTAAAAGGACCTCAGCTCAAGCTGATAAAAGCCATTTATCACAAACCTATCACTACTATCATAAATAGGGGAAAAAAATAAAAGCACTTCCCCTAAAGCCAGGAGCAACACAAGAATGACCACTTTTGTTCAACATAGTGCTAGAAACCTTGGCCAAAGCAATCAGACAGGAGAATTATCCACAGGAATAAAAGTTACCTATAGGAATGAAGCAGTCAAATGATCCTTATTTGTATATGACAGTATCCTTTATAAGACTCAAAACCACCACCAGAAGACACTTAGAACTAAAATTCAGCAAACTGCAAATTACAAAATCATTATACATAAAAATCAATAGTATTACTGTACAGCAACAATAAACCAGAGAAAGAGAGGCTAGGGACATAACTCAACATTTAGAGTACATGTCCAGCAAGTGGAGGCCCTGCGTTCAATTCCTCAGCACCACATTAGCCAGGCACAGTGGCACACATATATAATCCCAGCATTTGGGAGGCTGAGGCCAGAGTACTGCCATGTGCTCAAGGCTAGCCTGGGCCATATAGTAAGTTTAGAACCAGTCTGGACTGCAGAATTTTAAAATATTTTTAAAATGTAAAAAATAAAAATAAAGAATAAGAAAATAATCTCATTCATAGTAGTGTCAAAGAAAATGATCTAGGAATCACCCTAAGGAACTGCAGGATCTCACTGTACATATTCAGAAATGAAACTATAGTAATCTGAAAAAAGAAATTGAAGATTTTTAAAAAGATCCTAAAATTTATATGAAACCAAAAGAGAACCAGAAGAGAAGAGCCAAAGCAATATTTTTTTTTTTTTGAGACAGGATCACACTCTGTAGTCCAGGCTAGACTCCAACTCATGGCAACTGTCCTGCCTCAGCCTCCTGGGTACTAGGATTACAGGTGTCTCACCATACCTGCCTAATTTTTATGTGGTGCTGGGCAATGAAAACCAGAGCCTTGGCTTCCTAGGTAAGTACTTGAATGACTTAGCTATATTCCTGCCCAGCCAAAGCATCCTAAGCAACAAGACAGAAGTAGGAGGTATCCTAGATACCATATTATATTACAAAGCAACAGTGAGGGGAAAAAAATACATGGTATGAGCACAAAAACAGAATGGCAGACCAATGGAACAAAACTGAAGATTGAGCGACAACCCTGAGCACCCTCAGCCATCTAAACTTCAACAAAGGGGCTTTAAAAAAAAAAAACATGCTGGAGAGAAGAGACTAACAAATACTGCTGGGAACATGGTTTTCTACATGCAGAATGAAAATAACCCACTTCTTTCACCATGCACCAAAAGCAAATGAAAATGGATCAAAGACCTAGATATTCTTAGCATGAAGAGGCTCAAGGAAGAGCTCAGTGGTTACAGCACTTGTTAAGCAAACATAAGGCCATGAGTTCAATTCCATGGCACCACATAAGCAGGATCTGGTGGCACACACCAGTAATTCCAGCACTCAGGAGGCTGAGGCAAGAGGACTGCCATGAGTTTTAGGCCAGCCTGGGCCACAGAGTTCAGGACCAGCCTACACTACAGAGCAAGACCTGCCTCAAGAAAAAAGTACAGGTAAGACTGCAGAGAAAAAGGAACCCTTCTACACTACTGGTGAGACTATAAACTAGAACAATCATTATGGGAAGCAGTAGGGAGATTCCTCACAAAACTGAAAACAGGTATCCTATTTTACCCAGCTATACTTTTGGGTATCTTCCCCAAAGAGTTAGTCATCTTAGGAGAGTGACATACGGTATGGTGGTTTGGATCTGAAATGTCACCCAAAAGTCTTATGTATTTGGGTATTATAGATGTTATAGATTATCTATAGAACTATGTGTTGTTAGGAGACTGGAGCCCAGTTTGGAGGGGTGGATTACGGGCAGCTGGTAGATTACAGGTGCGTGGCAGAAGACAGGCATATGGCAGATTATAGATTACTGACATGTAAATTAGATTACAGGTGTGCTGGATTATAGATTACATGTGTGTGGTGAATTAGGGGCTTAAACCCAGAAGGAGCAAAACACTGAGGCTGCACCCAGAAGGGGTTGATCACTGGGACAGGCCCTGGAAGAATACACACTATTCCCTTCCTTCTTTCAGAGACTTGGCTTCCTGTTTGCAATGTCATAAGGAGCTGTCTCCACCTTTGCCTCAGCCATGTGCTTCCACCATTGCCGACTGCCCAGGAATGCACTGTGACCTTCCGAAACTGTGAGTTAAATCTTTCCTCATCTAATTTGTGCATGTTGGGTATTTTGTCATAGCAATTAAAAAGTAACCAAGACATACACATACCCGTGGTTTATAGCAGCATAACTCATAATAGCTAAATACCGAAAATAGTAGATTGTCTATCAACAGAGGAATGAATAAAGAAGATGTGGTATATGTACACAACAGAGTACTACTTTGCCATAAAGAAGGCTAAATTCAGATCACTTGTAGGAACATGGATGCACCTTGAGACCATTAAGTTTAGCAAAATAAATCAGACAGAAAGTTAAATAAGTTTTCTCTAATAGAAGAATATCAATTCATAAAAGTAAAAGAAAGACAGAATAAAGTAAGAAGTTAGACTTTGTGAGGAGGGCAAAGGGATGTGGAGGGGGATATTTGAGGGGATAGAAGGGAATGGGGGCTGGAGTAGTAAGTAGCTCAGCAGTTTAAAGCACTTGCCTAACAAGCTCAAGGCCCTGGGTTCAATTCCCTAGCACCACATAAGCCAGGCATGGTGGTGCACACCTGTAATCTCAGCAATCGGGAGGCTGAGGAAGATTGCTGTGAGTTTAAGGCCAGCCTGGGCTACTTAGGAAGCTCAAGACTGGCCTCAATCACAGAGCAAGACTCTGCCTCAAAAAAAAAAGGGCGGGCGGGTAGGGAAGTAAAAATGATCAAGATGCAATATTTAACTACTCTAATTTCTAAAGCTGACTGTAAGGGCTGGAGGAATAGCTCAGTGGCTAAAGTGCTTACCTAGCAAGCACAAGGCCCTGAGTTAGATCCTTGAGTACCACATAAACTGGACATGGTGGCCCTTGCCTGTAATCCCAGCACTCAGGAAGCTGAGGCAAGAGGATTGCCGTTGAGTTTTAGGCCAGCCTGGGTATATCATAAGTTCAAGACCAGCCTGGACAGCAGGGTGAGACCTTGTGTCAAAAAAAGCTGAATATTATTATTATTATTATGTATCACAAACAAATGCTAATATAAGAATTAAAAAATTAAAAGTCAAATAAAAGGAATGTGAGAAATTTTGTGGAGAGGGAAAGGGGTCATAAGGGTGATAAGGAGTTGGGAAGGGGGAGGTGAAGTTAAGAATGAAGATGATGTGATATTTATATGCACCAATTCCTCAAGCTGAATTTTAATATATACCACAAATACGTGCTAATATAAAGAATAATCTGGGAAAAATATATAAGTGCAAAATGTAGACAGGAAAAGAATTTAAAGGGACTAGAGGAATAGCACAGCAGTTACAGTGCTTGCCTACCAAGCACAAGACTGAGTTTGATTTCCTAGCATCAGATAAGCCAGGCGTGGTGGCTACGCCCATAATCCTAGTACTCAATAGGTTGAAGCAGCAGGATTACCATGATGAGGTCAAGGCCAGCATGCGCTATACAGTGAGTTTAGGATCAGTCTGGATTACAGTACAAGGCCCTGTCTCCAAAAAAGAAAAGAATAAAAAAAAAAAAAACAAGTTTAAAAAAACAAAGGACTTTAGCTAGTGGTCGCCAATCTTTCCAACACCAGCAACCAGTTTAATTGAAAACCATTCAATCAAGTACTGAGGGGGGTATTTTTTATGCAGCAGGTTGTTGGAGGATAGTTTTGAAATGTCCATCAACAGCAGTAGGGGAGCAGAGAGTAAAGCTTTGCCTTCTGTCAGATCAACAGTAGCATCAGAACCTAATGGAGCACACTGACACACGGCAGAACTTTGCTTGCAATTCATCTGTCTAGGAGCCAGGTCCATCCAAAGCCACAGACCAGTCCAGGGCCTAGGGGCTGCGGCCTCCTGCTTTAAGCAACAACAAAAACAGTCACAAAAAGAAGACAATGGACTGATTTTTAAAAAAATACAGCAACAATGGAAAGTTATGGAAAGAAGAATGTTAAGAACTATAATATAAAGGAAATAGTCAAAGCATGTTAGGACGGGCTAAGGATTTAACCAGCTCAGTGCTACAGAATATGATTTGCATGCAGAAGACCCTGGACTCACATACACACAAGCCTAGCAAGCAATGGGATAAAATGGGGGGAAAAAAGGCCTTTCCAGTATAAATACCACAGTTTGTGTATCCATTGGTCTGTTGATGGGTATTTTGGTGACTTCCATATTTTAGCTATTGTTAGTTGTGCTGCTATGAACATGGGTATACATATGTCTCTGTTATGTGTTGTTTTGGCCTCTTTTGGATATATTCCCAGGAGGGGTGTCACTGGATCGAAGGGGTATTTATTTCTAGTCTTTTGAGAGATCTCCATACTGCTTTCCAAAGTGGTTGTACGAATTTACATTTATACACAATGAAATATTATGCATCTATAAAGTCCAACAGCGTGGAGGCTTTTATGGGCAAATGGAAGAAACTTGAGAACATCACGCTTAGTGAAGTGACTCAGAAGCAGAAGGTAAAAAAAAAAGAAGCAGAAGGTGAAACATCAAATGGTCTCTCTGATATGAGAGACCCAGATCACAACTTTTATGAAACTTAAAGTGAAACAGGGTGGTAGGGCGGGGAGGGAGGCTAAGGTGGGTAAGGGGAGGAACAAAAGGAGAGTGAGAAATTCCTTATCACCTTGACAAGATACACAGGTGCACAAAATGCTCAACTTCACTGTAAACCTTAAATTTTGCATTTATACATATCAATAAAATGGGGGGAAAAAAGGCTTTGCAGATGTTTCAGGAGAATCAGAAACGGTAATTTCGGAATAAACTACCTATGTGAGGAAGGGAAATAGCTAACGTTGCCAAGAGAATTAAGTGGAGAAAAAAAAGTTGTGTTTGAGATTTCCCCATCATTTGGGGCCCTCCATATTTCCCCTTAAATATGAGAAAGTCATTACCATATATCTATTTGAACAAAGGAGAAAAAAGCATTCTATTATGGCAGGACTATATACTACAGGGTTCAAGTGTGGCTTTGGGGTGGAAGCATGGTTCAGGGGTAGATCACTTACCTATCATGCATAGACTTATGAGTTTGAACTACAGGACAGCAAAAACAAGTATGATTCAATACTCATAAGACCACAACTAATTATGATCAAAATGTACCAATTTAGCATACAGACTTTAACCATTCATAAATTACATTATTAATCCTAGGTTGCCTTCCTTATGCCATCCAGATTATTACTGGGATTACAAGTGTGTATTTTTTTACAACTACTTTATATTTTAGCCTAAAATAACAGTTGGGTGCCAGTTTTAAGAATTTTTAATTTTTGGATTATATCAATATATCCAAAACTGATACAGGAACAGTATATCCCAATCAACTGGAACTGGTTCTTTCTGAGCTGCCTACTAGATCCTCATCTGTCAATTTCCTTAGAAGAATAAAAACTGAAAAAAAATTCACCTGTAGTAACTGGCCAGGATGGAGAGAGCCCAGGAACGGAGATGTATGGCAGTAAACAGTTTCTCCATATTTACAATCTGGGGCTCCAGGATCTTTTCCAGGTTTCTGAAAAACAGCAAACTCAGTTACTATCACAGAATATAATCAATATAAACTGAACATGACATTTACTAACTACAAAAAACATACCACTTCTTACTTCCAAGAAACTTAAGACAAAATACATGTTCATAGATTACCTCTATATATCTAACTAAAACTATACTAATGAAGATACTTTTAAGTGAAGACTCACCCGTTTATAGTAGTTTTTTATCTTGGTTGCCATGCCAACTTGCATCATTAGGGGTCCATTTTCCTCACTGTATTCTGCAAGAATAAGATCTCCATCTTTGCCTGTGAGGTCCTGAGGTGTGCGCATAAAAAACATCTCTCCACCACCAGAAGCTTGCCTCTCTTGTTCTCTCATCTGTCCAGAACAATTTTTAAAAATACAGTTTCACTCCTGAAAGAACAGTAACTATTCATACTGACATCATTCAATCTAAGTAAAACACATCAAAAATAAATAAATGAAATTTTTTGGCCAGGCCTGGTAGCATAAACCTATAATCCCAGCATTCTGGGAAGCTGAAGCAGGAGGATTTTTACTTTTACTCACATGTTATTTGTGATACATAACAGTAACAATGAGTGTGAGAAATTGATAGATTTACATATCATATCTGGAACATTTTTACTTGCCTTTCCCCTTCCTATCCCTTCACCCTGCCCACATCTCTCCCTTTACACAGTCTATCCTCTTACTTTCTTCCATCTCTTACTTTTTTAGTTTAAAATTTTCATATTAGAGAAAGCATGCAATATTTATCCCTCTGTGTCGAATTCATTTAGCTAAGCATAACTGTCTAAGTGTATCCATTTTCCTACAAATGACTTAAATTTATGTCTTTTTTGTTTTTTCATTTTTCAGACAAGGTCTTGCTCTTTAGTTCCAGCTGGTCTGAAGTCATGGAACCCAGGCCTCCACATCCCAACAATCCTCCTGCCTCTGCCACCTGGAACGATGGGATTAAAGGTGAACAAACACACCCAGCTTATGTGATGCTGGGAAATCAAGTATTGAGCTATTCCTTTAGCCCTCAAATTTATGTTTAAGACAGAGTAGTACTCCCTGGTATAAATACATCATGTCTTCCTTATCCATTTACCTGATCTTAAGTTCAAGCCCAAACTGGGCAACTCATAGATTCTACCTCAACATAAAAATAAAAAATGAAAAATAAATAAGTAAAAATTTTTTTTAAATGGGCTGGCGATGTAGCTCAAGGCAAAGGCCCTGGGTTCAATCCCCAGCACACGTGCACACGCACGCACACGCACACACACACACACCCTATCATAGTCCTCCAGTTTCTACCACAATGATCTTTTGTAACTGTTATTTTTTTCTAACCAGAATTAAATTATACCTTGGCCTTCTTTTTGATATGCTTCAGCAAAGGTTGGACTGAGTGGGGACCTGGCTGAGATAGTGTCCCAAAGGAGTACTTTTTGAGAGGAGGGCGATGGAACTGCCGGAGTTTGATGGGCCCCATATGTGTGGGGAAGAAGGGCTGCCGTAATTCCACAGCAGGAATTGAATGCTACAATAGGAAATAAAAGATTTAAAGTTAAATACTAACTCCATCCCAGGCAAGATTTAAACATATGTTCCACGAAACCAAGCAGTGGACTCCCCTCCACCAAAGAAAAGATGCTATTTATACCTGAATAATATTCCCTCCGAAAGTACCTCGAAGACCCTGTTGCTTGGGGTAGTAATATTCATCGTTGGAGAGGTTCCATGGATCTTTCACTTCTGGCTGAGACATATTCTAATAATAGATGATCAGGCAAACGTTAGTCAGACTACTCTTCCCCACTATTGTTCTTTGCTCTTCCAAACACCAATCTCTACTTCTCTTAACAGACCTGCTGTGGTTCCTCCTTAATGACTCCGGTTTTCCCTAAGAGAATTCGACTCTTTTTCAGTGATGACTCTTTCTTACTCTCCTTGGAGGGGGAATTAGAGGTGGCTTCCTCTTTCTCATCAGGAATCTCTAAGAATAAAATAAAAATAACTCTGGAATTTCATCCCTGACGGTTCACATTTTCCTCTGACAGCTTTGTAGTTCTGAATTAGATCTCTTATCCCACTCTCATTTCTCAGACCACTTCCAGTCAATTCCTTATAACTGAACCACAATACCTTTTTTCTTTCCATTACTGAAAATTAAAACCAGGAGTGCTTACTGCTGAGATACATCCCCAGCCATTTTTACTTTGAGACAGTCTAAGTTACCACCCAGGCTAGCCTCAAACTTGCCATCCTGCTTTGCCCTCTGAAGAAGCTGGGATTATACAGGTGTGTGCCAAACAATACACAAATACTAGAAAGTGACAGCCACAACTCTGCTCTCTCAAACAGTTATCTAGTCTGAATTCAGCTGAGCACGGTAGCACACACCTGTATTCCCAGCATTATGGAAAGCTGAGGCAAAGTAATATCAAGTTCAAACCCAGCTCGGGCAATCTGAAGATTTAGTCTTAGAATATCAAATTTTTAAAAAAGACTACAGATGTAGCTTAGTATAATAAAGGCTCTGGGTTCAATTACCAATACTAAAAAAAATTCTAACCCTGACCTTCTTTTACCCTTATTTCCTCCTACTTCTTGACATTAGCAGCAAGCTGTCAATGATAAAGAATGCTGGGGACATCGATGTAGTTCAGTGTTACATTGCTTGTCTCACATGCACAAAGCCCTGTGTTCCACCCTCAATACTGCCAAAGCACAAAAGAGGATAGAAAAAGAACAGACTTCCAGTAACATACCCAAAATGAGGTTCTCATCATTGGGATCAAGTGTCAAAACTGGAGGCTCCAACATTCGGGGCATAGCTTGAGCATCCCAAATGATATTGTCCTCCCAGCGTCCATATACCAGATCCTCATTATCAATGGGAAAAATGGAGTACCAAGGTTTGTCATCATCCAGAGTTGCTGCAAAACCTAATCCGAACAGGAGGAAGATACAGATATTGACAAAAACTTATCCTCTCTTAAAACAAAGCAAATGTTAGCAGTTATTTGTTAGAAGTTGTTACTGTTCCTGAACTGTATCAGAAGCATGCTTAGCTAGCTGCAAAGGATTACAGGCATTCACCACCATGCCCAGCTTACGTAGTCCTGGGGAATCGAACTCAGGGACTTAGCACTTGACTTGCTTTAACTGCTGAGCCATTCCTCCTACCCCCAGCAGAATTCTATAAAAAATTTAGGAACGACTGAATAACAATGCTCACCAAACTTTTTCAAGAAATTGAAAAGGAAGGAAAATTGCCAAAGTCATTTCTTGAAGCAAGCATAACTCTAATTCTAAAACCAGACAAAGACCCAACAAAAAAAGAAACAGGCCAATACCCCTAATAAACATAGATGCAGAATACACAATAAAATTCTTGCCAACAGAATGCAGCAAACCATAAAGAAGATTATACATCATGACCAAGTGGACTTCACCCCAGAAATGAAGACATGGTTCAACATATGCAAACCAATAAATGTAATATACCACATTAACAGACGCACAGATAAAAAATCATATGATCATCTCAACAGATGCAGAAAAAGCATTTTACAAAATCCAACACCGATTTATGATAAAGACTCTGAAGAAAATAGGAATAGAGGGACCCTACCCTCAACATGATTCAAGATATTTATAACAACCCCTCAGCCAATACAACCCTAAATGGAAAGACTGAAAGTATTCACACTAAATACAAAAACAAGACAAGGATGCCTACTCTTACCCTTACTATTCAACACAGCGCTTGAAATTTTGGCAAGAGCCATCAGGCAAGGGCTAGGAATAAAAGGAATATGCATCAGAAGGGAAGAAGTAAAGATACCTCTATTTTCAGAAGACAAGATACTCCACAAGAAGATCCCAAAAATTTCACCCAAAGACTCTTATAACTAATAAATAAATTCAGCAAAGTAGCAGGTTATAAAATCAATACCCACAAATCAACAGCATTCCTATACCCCAGTAGCCAATCCAAAGAGAAAGAAATCAAGAAAACAACCCCCTTCACAACAGCAACAACAACAAAAAATACTTAGGAATAAACCTCACCAGAGATGTGCAAGACCTATACAAAGAAATTAGCAAAGCCCTAAAGAAGGAGATTGAAGAGGACTTTAAAAAATGGAAAAACATCCCACGTTCCTGGATAGGAAGAAATAATATTGTCAAAATGGCAATACTCCCAAACCTACTATACAGACTCAATGCAATACCAATCAAAATACCAACTACATTCTTCACAGAACTAGAAAAAAACCTTAAAATTTATATGGAACCAGAGAAGACCCAGAATCTCTAAAGCAATTCTGAATAACAACGGCAAACCTGGAGGAATCACAACCCCAGACTTCAGAAATACTACAAAGCCACAGTGATTAAATCTACATGGTACTGGTCTAAGAACAGACAAGAAGACCAGTGGAACACAATTGAGGATACTGAAACAAACCCAAACACCCTTAGTCACCTGATCTTTGACAAAGAGGCCAAAATAATCCAGTGGAGAAAAGACAGCATCTTCAACAAATGGTTCTGGGAAAACTGATCTCCACATGCAGGAGAATGAAACTAGAGCTTTATCTATCTTCCACACACTAAAATCAGATCAAAATGGATCAAAGATCTGGACACGAAAACAGAAACACGTAACAGAAAACAAAATAGGTAAAAACCTCACAGACATAGGGACTGGAAAGGATTTTCTGAGTAGATCACTAACTCCACAAGAAATTTCATCAGGAATCAACAAATGGGACATTAAATTAAAAAACTTTTGCACAGCAAAAGAAACAATCAACAAGGTGAAGAGACAACCCACAGAGTGGGTAAAGATACTCAACAGTAACATTTCAGACAAAGGATAAATATCTAGAATATACAATAAACTGAAAGACATAGAGCACACAAAAACAAATGATCTCATCAAGAAGTGGGCAGCTAAAATGAAAAGAAACTTCTCACAAGAAGTACAAATAGCCAACAAGTATAGGAACAAGTGTTCTTCATCACTGGTCATCAGAGAAATGCAAATAAAAATGTTGAGGTTTCACTTCACTCCAGAGAGAATGGCTTACATCAAGAACTCAAAAAACAATTATTGGTGAGCGTGTGGAAAAAAAGGAACTCTACTCCACTGCTGGTGGGAATGTAACCTGGTACAACCATCATAGAAAGCAGTCTGGAGGTTCCTCAGAAAGCAGAGAATAGAAACTCCATTTGATCCAGCTACTGCTCTACTGGGCATGTTCCCAAAAGAAATAAAGTCAACACACCAAAACAACACATACATGTCTATTTTACAGAAACATAATTGGTAATAGCCAAACCTTAGAAACAACCTACCAGTCCATCCATACAGGAATGGTTAAAGACATGGTACCTATACACAATGGAATACTATGCATCCATAAAGAAACACAGATATGAAGTGTTTGAATGAAAATAGGGCCACCTAAAGTCAATAATGCTCAGTGAAATGGACCAAGCACAAAAGACTAACTATAGACGGGTATCCCTCTCATGAAATGTACAAAAATAATGACATATAAAAGCCCCAACATGACAGATAGAAAAGGGGTGAACCTCTGAAAAAGGGGTGGACATAGACGCTCACTGATTCCCCAAATTCCAAGGTTCGAATGTGTTACAGAGTTTGGAATTCATGTATTTACAAAAAAAGTTAATTTTTAGGTCATGTGAATTTTTTTTACAATAAAATTAGGAAAAAAAGATGCAGTATACACAATGGAGTACTACTATCATAAAAAAGGACCAACTTGAGTCAGTTGTAGGAAAATGGATGCACTTTGAGACCATTATGCTTAGCAAAATGAATCAAACACAGAAAGTTAAATATCATATGGTTTCTTTGAGAAAAAAAAAACATAAAAAAGTGAGAGAGGTGGGAGCTGGAGGAATGGCTCAGTGGTTAAAGTGCTTGCCTAGCAAGCGCTAAGTCAAATGGTAAGTACCCAAGTTCGATTCCCCAGCAACACATAAACTGGGCATGGTGGTGCACACATGTAATCCCAGCACTTGGGAAGCTGAGACAGGAGGATTGCTTGAGTTCAAGGCCAACGTGGACTCCATAATGAGTTCAGGACCAGCCTGGGCTGCAGAGTGAGACCCTGTCTCAAAAAATAAATAAATAAATAGAGGTGAAAGAAAGAAGATGGACTTTGTGAAAAGAGCAAGTGTGGGTGGGTAAGAGAGTGGGATGGGGAGAGGGATGTGATATGTAAATAAATAAATAAATAAATATAGAGGGAAAAAGACAATTGCCCAGAATGAGATAAGGGTGTTCAAAGTAAGCAGGAATATTTTGACGGGGGATTAATGGCAGTGTGTCTTTTACCATAATGAATTTATTTGAATATTTATCATGTTTATCAGTTCTTATAGACCAAACACCTATAGCAATTTATGTCAAGAATATGGGGCATCCTGATCTGCCTTATTCATGGGATCTGGCACCTTCCTCAAAATCAACATAAAAGGTAAACATCTTATTTTAATTCAGAACATCGAGGCAGCCAGGATAGTGCCAAAAAACACTCAGGAAAGAGGACTTCCAAAATTGCTTCAGGAAGTGGTGAAAACAATAGAATAAGTGCGTTTAAAGTGAGAAGTATTTTGAGGGGCATTCATGGCAATGTGACTTTTATACCTCTCACTTCAACTCATGTCTAAACTATTGATATCCAATACACCATAAATGCTACAAAAATAGAATTGTTCAGGGAATAATGATGTCTGTGCATGTTCAGTACAGAAGCAATTTTTTTTTTTTGAGATAGGGTCCCACTCTATAGTCCAACCTAATTCTGAACTTACTATGTGGCCCAAGCTGGCCTCAAACTCATAGCAAACCTCCTGCTTTTAGCCTTCCAAGTACTGGGATTACGTGCACACACTACCATACCCAGTTTATGTGGTTCTGGGGAATTGAACTCAGGGTCACAGATCCAATTTAAAAACAGAAAAACATCTGTTAAAAGCATAACATATAAAACTATACACAGACCTGGATGAATAGCACAGAGGTTGGAGGACTTTCCTCATAAGTGCAAGGACCTGGGTTTGATTCCCCAGTACCACATATATCAGGCACCGTGTTACATGCCTGTAATCTCAGCACTAGGAGTCCGAGGTAGAAGAACTCTCATGAGTTAGCTACAAGTAGTGCAGGACCAGCCTGGAATACAGAGCAAGACTCTTTGTCAAAAACAAATAAGTAAATAAAAGTATAGAAATGAACTCAACCGCATATATAATTCAGAAAACAGAAAGCAAAAGAAAACACAATGAAAAGTTAACAGTAATCTCTGAACAGATTATCTGCGATATTTTTTTTTTTTTGAGACAGTCTCACCCTGTAGCCGAGACTAGTCTTAAACTTACTCTGCAGCCCAAAATGGTCTCACACTCACTGCAATCCTCCTGCCTCAGCCTCCTGAGTGCCAGGATTACAGGTGTGAACTACCACATGTGACTTATGTGGTACTGGGGAGTGAACCCAGGGCCTTGTGCTCGCAGGGCAAGTTCTTTAACAGCTGTGCTACTCTTCCAGCTCCTATGTGATTTTCTTTTTGATAATGAAATGTATTTTCAAACTATTCTACATTAAATATGACATAACTTTTTAACCTATTATAGAAAAAGCAAATTCTAAAAGTACAAAAATAAAGGGGCTTTGTAAATAAATATGTACAATGAAGATAAAAGCATTGCTATAGTTCAGAAAAATCTTTAACTTAAAAATAGCTTCCACATTTAATGAGAAATCAGTCTATCCTAATTTATTAATAGAGCAAAAAATTACTAGGAGCTGTAATTATGGCTCACATCCAAAACATTTCACTACCCCTCAGCAGCTCAAAGATCACAGCTAAGGCCAATTAAAATTACTGAGACAAAAGGCAGTGAGCAACATATAATTAGCACAGAAACATACCTTGCTGAACATTGTAAGCCATGGCATTCCTAGTCATACTGGATGGAAGCCAGCCTGCGAGGCTTGCACGCTGAGGTTTTGTTCCTTTATGCTTGACATCCTCTCCATCCCAAATGATATCATCCTCCCAGTGTAATTGTGTTACCATCAAGAAGTTTTCATCTGCCAGAAGATCACTGCCATTGCTTTCCTCAGGTTTGCTAAATTTCTGTAGAAGTGGGAAAGAAACAGACAACAGTGCAGGGTATGATGGCACCCCTGTAGGGAGCCTGAGGAATGAGGATGCAAATTCAAGCACAGCCCAGGCTGTCTTTAAAGAATTTAGGATCTGCTGTGGTTTGAATCTGGAGTGTTCTCCAAAAGCCTCATGTATCTACAAATATCGCGTACTGCTCGGAAGAGGGACCTGGCTGGAAGATGCAGGTGTTTGGAACTTCCACCCCTCCTCCCAGACTAGTCTTGTTATGCCATGCTGTGAGATCTGTCTTTGGACATCGGCCCATCACGGCAAGTGATTCTATCATTCCCCAGCAGCCCACACATGAATAGATTGAGACCTTCTGAAACCATGACCGAAAATATACTTTTTCTTCTCTATAATTTGTCCATGTCAAATACTGAGTCAAAGTCACAAAAAAGTAATTAAGATACTGTCTCCCAAGAAATAAAAAGGGGGAAAAAAGAAATAAAAAGGGAGCTGGAGCATCGCTCAGTGGTTAAAATACTTTACTAGCACGCATGCCCCAGGCTCTTGCTCTGGGTTGATTCCCCAGCACCATATAAACATAAGCTGGGCATAATGGCACAGGCCTGAAATCCTAGCCCTGTGAGACTGAAGCAGAGAATTGCCAATGAGATAGAGGCCAGCTTGGGCTACATAGTGAGCTCCAGGACCAGCCTGGACTACAGAGACTATGTCTCAAAAAGGAAACGACTGGGGATACAGCTCAGGGCACTAGGATCATTCCTCAGTACTGAAAAAACAAACAAGAACCAAACAAACAAACAAAAAACAGTGCTTAACTTGAGAGAACCACCCAATAAACTGAGAAAATTACCTGCCTCTTCTCCCTCTCCTTAGTCTGGAACAGCATTCATTTCACAGACAGAACCTTTAGAATGGGCCCTCCTTACCAAGGTGATACATACACAATAACAAGCAAAAGGCTTAGACAGTTAAATTTTCTACCGAAGAAATCCTTTTTCTCCAACTAAAAAGTTAAAATACCAATGTTGCTCACCTCCATCATTCTGCCTTTTACCACAGGATCATGTTCAGTCTTTCTAAGTTTGAAGCCATAGTCGAAGCCACTGCCATCTTCAGGGACACCCAGCATATCGTACCACAGTCGGGCAGGCCCATAACGCCACTCAGCCACTCTTGGTTTGGTATCTGTCACTTTATCTATGTCTCCAGTTGACTGGGAAAACTTGGACTCCACAGGAGCCATCATTGTGATCTGTATCAGAGCAAAGCAGCAGAAAGGGGGGAGGTTTTTTCCTTATCTCTAATATCCTAAGGCCATAGGAAACTAATAATCAGGAGGGAAACTTTAGAGGTTTCTGGAACAGGAATCTTTTGTAGAGTTAGAATATAAAAAATGAAGACGTATTACATATTCTGCCTATTATTTAAACCTTCCTATTCAGCAGTGTTATCACCACCAGCACCACCCTTACCAATTGCCAAATGATAGTCACTTGAACTGACTCATGATCATTCATCAATAATTAGCACAGAACTCGGCCTGATGTTATTTCCAGTTTTTCTGAGACAGGGTTTCACTCTGCAGTCCAGGCTGGTCCTTAACTCACTATGAAGCCCAGGCTGGCCTCAAACTCATAGCAATCTTCCCAACTCAGCTTCCCAAGTGCTGGAATTACAGGTGTACACCACCACACTCAGCTTTATGTGGTGCTGGGGAATTGAACCCAGGCCGTTGAGCTTGCTAGACAAGTGCTTTTAACCTCTGTGCTACTCTTCCAGCCTATTATTTCCAATTTTGACACAAGCTAGGGAAGTCTCTATTTGTTCCCCTTATAAGCCTTAATCCCAGATCTCTACTTTGCCTACTTCATCATCAGAGAGACACTGCTCTGGAGGTGGTGGTGGCGCATAGTCATAGTTCCACAAAGATTTCCGGTTGATTTCTGATTCAACCGAGGACTCCATCTCCTGTATCTGCTCTTCTTGTATCAGCTCGCGGTGCTTTTTTTTCCTCTTTCTCCGGGCACTCCGCCAAACAGATGGAACATTCTTCCCTGGTCCAAAAAGACGTAAGAACCTTAACACCTAGAACAAAGGACACATTATGATGTAAGACTCAGCATCAAAGAGAAAAACAGCACCATTAATGTTTAAAAACTTTTGTGAGGGATCTATTCAACCACAAGGGAGGAATCAAGAAGTGCTACATTTACATTTATACTAGCTACCACACGGGCTGGGGGTATAGCTCAGTGGTTAAAGTACTTGCCTTAGCATGTGCAAGGCCATGGGTTAATTCCCCAGCACCACATAAAGATTAGCTGGGTGTAGTGGCACATGTCTGTAATCTCAGCCCTCTGAAAGGTGAGGCAGAAGGACTGCCAGGACTGCCAGTGAGTCCGAGGATAGCCTGTTTCCATAGTAAACTCAAGATCAGCCTGGACTATGGAGACCCTGTCTCAAAAGGAAAAAAATATCAACAACAGAGGTAAAGACAGTCCCTTAAGACAGGTATAGTAGCCTGTGATGGGAATCACTTTGGGATAAAATAGAAGGGATAGTAAGTTCCAACCTAAGATAGGAAGATCGTAAGTTTATACTTAGCCTTGCAACTCAGCAAGACCTTGTCTTAAATTTTAAAAATCAAAACCAGGTGGAAATGTAGCTCAGTGTGAAGGCCCTGGGTTCAAACCCAGTATTTTTAAAAAATTGACCTAAAAAAAAAAAGACTGACCTAATTTTTTTTCAAGTAAAAGAGAGAAGACAGATTTTGTAGAGAGGAAAATAGAAATGTATGGAGAGGGGCTAACAAGGTGAGAAGAGCAAAGGAATGAAGTATGTAACTAAAAAAATTTTCTAATGTAACTGAGCTATCTAAAGATGAGGCTGAAATTCAGATATAGCTGTATAATGTTTTAAATAATGTCTTCTCTAGGCTCACTTATGTTTTATATCTAAATTCTTCTCCCTTCTGTAGGTTACCCTTTTTTAAAATCCTTTATACATAGCTTTTCAGGTAGCCAGGAAATATAATCCTCTGCAGTTTCAGGTTTACACAGTTCAACTTACCAAATGTAGGAGACAAAAATATTTCTCTTTCCCATGGGGCTGGAGGAATGGCTCAGTGGTTAAAGCGCTTGCCTAGGAAGAGCTAAGACAAGCACTAAGTACCCAAGTTCTATTCCCCAGCACCATATAAACTGGGCATGGTGGTGTACGACTGTAATCCCAGCACTCGGAAGGCTGAAACGGGAGGACTGATATGAGACCAATAATAGCCTGGGCTCCATAGTGTGTTCAGGGCTACAAAGCAAGACCCTGTCTCAAAAAGAATCCTCTTTCCCAATAGTGATGGGCCAACCTGAATATCTGGCAAGGGGGATGGGGAGAAACACAAAGTATTTGGTCTCCCAAAGGAAGAGTCCTAGTTTTATTACACTAAGATAAATAACACAGTCAAGAAACTAAGAACCTAGTAGAAAAGAATAAATTGCTATAATTCTATAATGTTGTATGCATGCTACTGAAACCCAGAATTAATGGTCAAATTTTTATTTTAAAACTAATTGATTCAGGCTGGAGGAATGGCACAGTGGTTAAAGAACTTGCCTGGCAAACACACCCTGTGTTCAATACCCCAGCACTGTGGGGCATGCCTATAATCCCAGCACTTGGTAAACTGAGGCAGGAGGATTACTGTGAGCCCAAGCCTAGCTGGGTTACATAGTGAGTTCAGGACCAGGCTGGACTAAAGAGTGAGACTCTTTCTCAAAAAAAAAAAAAAATTTAAACTGATTGATCAAAAAATTAAAATTGAGACCATTCAATGCTTCACCTTCTGCTTCTGACTCACTTCACTAAGCATGATGTTAGCAGACCCAGATCACAACTCTTATGGAACTTAACGAAAAACAAAGTGAAACAAGGGGGAAAGGCAGGGAGGGATGGAGGGGAGTAGAGGGGGAGGGACAAAAGTAGAGTGGGAAAGTCTTTGTCCAAGATACGTATGTGCACAAAATCCTCAACTTCATTGTAAACCTTAAATCTTGCACTAATACATATCAATAAAATGGGGGAAAAAACATAAATGAGAAAAAATTAAAATTTATTCAGTCATTGTACAATGTATACATATTTTAAAATACCATGTTGTATGCTATTAATATGTACAATTGTATTTATCAAACAAAACAAATTTAAAAAAATTTTTTTGATCTCTAGTCCAGTTTGGTGCTGAACATACTACATAGCACAGGTTGGCCTAGAACTCAGGCGATTTTCTTGCCTCAGCCTCCCAAGTGCTGGGATTACAGGTGTGCACCATCACATTCAAGTTACACCAGTGGGGGAATCAAACTCAGGACCTTATGCTTGCTAAGCAAGCAGATTAGCCACTGTACTGTTCCTCCAGTTCCCTGTCCTTGGTGATTTAAACTAGTTCTTTTAAGAAAATAGGACGAGGGAGCTGGAGGAACGGCTCAGCAGCTCAAGTGTTTGCTAAGTCAAGCACAAAGTCCCGAAGTTCAATTCTCCAACACACCACATAAACTGGGCACAGTGGCACACGCCTGTAATCCCAGCACTTGGGAAGCTGGCACAAGACTGCCTTTAGACCAAGGCCAGCCTGGGCTCCATAATGAGTTCAGGACGAGCCTGGGCTAGAGTGAGGAGCTGTCTCAAAAAAAAAAAAAAAAAAGGACATGATAGGCCTGGTAGTACAGGCCTATAATCCCAGCACTCTGGGCAGCTGAGGCAGAAAGATCACGAGTTCAAACCTAGTGACTTAGCAAGACTCTGTCTCAAAATCAAAAGCAATAAATACACTGGGGATATATAAGTCAGTGTGAAAGCCCTGGGTTCAATCCCCAGTACCACAAAGGGGGGGGGGGGGGCAATTTGTAAGAGAAAACAGCATAAATCCTATTTTCTCTAAATATATACAACTTCACAAAAAGATGTAATGGAGTAGAGCTCAGCAGTTAAGACTGCCTACCTAGCAAGCTCAAGGACCCAGGTTCACTTCTCCAGCACCACTTAAACCAGGCATGGTGGCACACGCCTGTAATCTCAGCACTCAGGAGACTAAGGCAGGAGGATTCGTATGAGTTCTAGGCCAGCCTGGGCTATAAAACAAGACGTTGTTTCAAAAAAAGAAAAAAAAAAAAGAGTCCTTATGAAGATGCTGTGGTTTGGATCTGAAGTGTCCCTCAAGCACTGTGTATTTGGATGCTGTGGATTATCTACAGATATCATGTGCTATTATTGGGAAGTAGGGCCTGGCTGGAAGGACTGGATGCGTGGGGCTTGGCCTGGAGGAGTGTATGCAGGTGCTGCCCTTCCTCACTCACTTGGCTTCCCATCTTCCATACTGTGAAGAGCTCTCTGGCTGCATTCCCACGTGTGTTTGCTGGTCACTCACTTACAGACTGTGACATAAATATTTCTTCCCTCAAGTTGTGGATATCAGGTATTCTGTCCAGTAACAAAGAAGTAACCAAAACAGTAGGCGATTAAATGACACAGAAAAAGGAACCCTAAGATCTTCTCCATTCAGCATCTTAACCACAGAACACAGTATCTGGAAGAGGTAAATTGTTTGTGATATGGCAGTCTCTGTAGAACATACCTTTCCAGGACGAAATTCTGGAAAAAGTTCTGTGACACTTGGCAACAACTTGGTAGCATCATGTTGCATAATCCCAGCCAACGGTAGGGTCAGTTTTCCATCCTCGGATTCCGCCTGTGTTATTTCCTGAGGTCCCATCTCAGACTCTGAGTCAGAGGAACTACTGAAGTCCACTTTCTCTGAGGCCAAAGAGGAAGGGGCAATGATGGAGGGCAAAATGATGCCTTCTCCATCTTCAGACACTGCAACAAGGAAGACAAACCCCCTTGGCTTGTAACTATGAATAAAATTCTGCAAATTCAAACAATACCTACTCTATGCTACATGCATGGTTTAATAGTAGTGGATATAGTCCCAAGCTTCCAGACTACTAGCATACAACCCAGACAACTCATCCAACTCATATTATTTTCGACCATCCAAAACTCATCTTGTACCTGGTACCTACAGTTATGAAAAAACACTATTACATTTACTACCTTCTATAAGTGACCAGTGTTGTGCCCAATGTTGTAACCAACAGCAAGATTGTGTACTAATTTTTATTAATCAGGCCCTATCATGTCCAGTTCAAGGAGGCATAAACTGGAGAGAGAATTCTTTTTAGGCCGAGAAGATAACAACGACATTGTTTAGCATAAATAATATTTATGCCTATAAAGTTAAAAAGTGGTATTTTTACCCTGCAGGCTAAAGAAGAAAATGGCTTGAACTCTAACAGAGGGAAATCAGATTAATATAATGCAAGTTATTGCTGGGGCAGGGTACATAGCTCAGGGGTTAAAGCACTTGTCTAGCAAGTACAAGGCTCTGAATTCTTCCAGCACCACATAAAATGAGTATGGTGACTCACCCTTGTCATCCCAGCACTGGGGAGGCTGAGGCAGGACTGCCATGAGCTTAAGGCTAGCTAGGGCTACACAGTGAGTTCAGGAGCAGCCTGGACTGAAGAAAGACACTAAATCAAACAACAACAACAAAAACAGTTTGCAAAGTATTTGCATCAGAAATTCTCTTTTGGTTGGTCCTGGTCTCACTATGTTGCCCAGGATGGTCTCCAATTTATAGCAATCCTCCTGCCTCAGCCTCCCAAATCCTGGGATTGCAGGTATGTGCCACTATGCCCAACTAATCTTTATGTGGTGTTGGGAATTCCAACCCCTGGATCTTGTGCACGCTAGGCTAGTCCCATTCCCTGCAGCAGAAATTCTTAGGGAGCTACCTAAAATTCTGGGCCCATCTTTCCAAAAGAGCTAAAGCCATATCCTAAAAGAAACAATCATACCCATGATTACAGTAACATAACTCATAATAGCTGTATCCCTACAACCTACATGTCCATCAACAGATAAATGAATATGGTATATTATGCCACCCATTTATAAGAAAATGGGTACACCCTAAGACAACAATGCTTAGCAAAATAAACCAGACATAAATGGTTAAGTATACAATATGGTTATCTCTTATATGATATTGCTAAAATAGAAATCATTTAGGAAATAAAATGTAAGTGACCAGGTAGGAAATAGACCGTTCAGAGATGGAAAGGGATCTTGAGGGTCCCCAAAAAGCCTCATGCATTTGGAACTATGTGTTACTGGGAGGTAGAGCTTGGCTGGAAGGAGCAGATGTTTGGGATCTGACCTGGAGGGACTGAATCAACTTGAGACTGAGGGTTGTCCAGAGCAAGGCAGAGCTTTCAGGTGTCTGTTATTGACTTGTGGACCAGGAAATGCAGAAGGGACACCCACCCTGGGGGGATGCCACTGGCAGCTTGAAGTAGTTTAAGGAAGGAAGGAACACTGTTGCAGCTTCTTCTTGGGAAGGCTCTGGCCTGGCCTGAATCTGTAGACTTCACTTTATTTCTAGCTCATGAGGCTTCTGTCTGCATTGGGTTGAGCAGCTCTCCAGCCTCTGTCTCTGCCATGGACCTCCACTGTTGCTGGCTGCCTCACAATCAAACCGTGTGAAACCCTCTTAAACAGTGAGCTAAATAAATCTTTCCTCCCTTAAATTGTGGATGTTGAGTATTTCATTATAGCAACAAACAACTAACTAAGGGAAGGGGGAAATAGGGTAGAGGAGAGGAAGGGGGAGGAAGAGGTCAAAAAGCAATTATGTAGAGACACTATTGCTCCAAGTTGTATAATCAACATGAAAATCAATTTGTAGTGCACACATTATTTTTTGAGACAAGGTCCCACGCTACTCCTGAACTCACATGCAGCCTAGGCTAGCCTTGGACTCACACCAATCTTCCTGCCTCAGTCTCTCAAGAGCTGGGGTTACAGATGTATGCCACCTCACCTAGTTTATGAGGTGCTGGGGAATCGAACTCGAGGCCTTGAATTTGGGAGGCAAGCACTTTAACTGCTGTGTCATTCATCTGGCGTACACATATATTTAAATTTTTTTTCAAAAAAATAAAATAAAATTTCTGACCTCTACTCTAGATTTTCTGAATCAGAGTCTCTAGAAAAATTAGATACCCATATATTTTAAAGGCACTGATAATTCTGATGGTCAGCCAGGTTTGGGAATTTCTGACCTAAACTGCTACTTCTTGAGTACACATTAAAAACGGTTACCAAATGGTTTAAAAGTAAAATTTCCCAGCCTGGATTAAAGAGTGAGATCTTGTCTCAAAAAATATACAAATAAAATTTCCCTTTTATAATAAAATCTGAGACTATGAATCATTTCTGGAAGCTTCATCCTTTCCTAAAAGCTTAAATATTTAATAGGCCTTTATCTGCACGACAAAATCATGGATTTATTAACGAAAATTTGCTCCTTAGACAATAGTCCCTACTTACCACCAGTAATATCATCCTGGTCTTTATCTTTCTTTATTGGTCCTGAAGGTGGAGGTGGGGGAGGCATCAACTTACAATCAATGTCTTCACAATCAGCATCATAGTCATCTTCATCATAATCTAATAAAATCAATAAGGAGATTGCCTCAATATCCAGAATGCCATACCATAGGCTTGAGCTCCCTTGTCGCATAAGAATTTAAAGTACAAGAAATACTATTCACATCCTCTAAGAACATACAGGCTGAGGTAAGAAAATCATGAATCAGAGTTCTACCCAGGGAAATTAGCAAAATCCTATAACAAAATTAAAAAACTAAAAACACCGGAGATCTATCTCAGTGGTAGAGTACTCCTGGACTCAATCCCTAGGAGGGAGGGGAAAAATACACAGAAGATGTAGCTTCTGCCTTCATAAACTGATGCCATGCTAGGGAAATAGCTCAGCGATTCAAGCGCCTGCCTAGCAAACTCAAGACCCTAGGTTCAACTTCCCACCACCACATAAATTAGACATGGTGGCACACGCCTATAATCCCAGCACTCAGAAGGCTTGCCTTTAGTTCAAGGTCAGCGTGGGCTCCATAGGCCTTCAGGACCAGCCAGAACTACAGACAGACCCTATCTCAAAAACAAAAGTGATGCCCTTAACATATAAACAAATGCTCTTAACTCATACAGAATATGAAAGGAGTTCCAAAAGCTGTTTGAAACTTCCCTGTTCTTTCTTCTGACCATATTGTATTTCCCCCCCTCCATTTTATTGATATGTACAAGTGCAGAATTTAAGGTTTACAATGGAGTTGAGCACTTTGTGCACATACATTTCTTGTCAAAGTGACAAGGGCTTTCCTGCTCTCCTTTTGTCCCTCCCCCTACCCTCCCTTCCCTCCCTTCCCACCCCCCCCTCCCCTCTTTTACTTTGTCTTTCATTTAAAGTTCCATGAGATAGTTGTGGTCTGGATCTCTCATATAAGAGACCATCCGATGTATTTTTTTCATCCTGTTCAATCTCATAACTGAACTGAACATTCTTCATCAGTTTCCTGTAAGACTAGATTTTCTTCTCATTGTCTAAGTCTTGGACACACTTTTTCTTTCTACTGTGTAGAGATGATTCATTTCATTACACTTTTTGAGACAAGTCTTGCCCTGTAGCCCAGGTCTGTTCTGAACTCACCACATGGCCCAGGCTGGTCTCCAACTCATGGCAATCTTCCTGCTTCAGCCTCCTGATTACAAAGATTACAAAGTATATGCCACAGCTCCTGGCTAATTTTTTTAAAATAAGGTCTTATTCTGTAGTCCAGGCTGGTTCTGAACTATGTAGCCTGGGCTGGCCTCAAACTCTTACCAACCCTCCCGCCTCAACCTCGCAAGAGCTAGGATTACAGGTGTGTGTCACCACGCTCAGCTTATGAGGTGCTGAGGAATCAAACCCAGTGCCTTGCGCTTGCAAGGCAAACACTCTAACCACTGCGCTCCACTTAAAGTGCTCTGGATAATTTTTATCCAGCAAATGGACCTATTAAGCAAGCGCTTTAACCACTGAGTTATGCCCCTCAGCTGCATCATTTCACTACTCTTTAACCATTAGCAGCACTTAATACTTGGTCCTGGAACACACTTTTATAATTGACACACTTTCATTCTCTTTCTACACTCTATTTCTTTTCTCAAGAATCACCTTTACTGGTCTTGGTCTCAAATCTGCATATTTTGTCCTGATTTAGCCCCTCTACAATTCCACACTTTCTGCTGCCTAAAGCATATTTCCACTCAAATATTCAACAATTTTATCTTTTTTTATAGGCAGGGACTCTCTGTAATCCATCCAGGCTGGTCCTGAACTACTATGCATCCCAGTCTGTTCTTCAACTCATGGCAATCTTCCTGTCTTAGCCACAAGAGTGCTCAGATTACAGGCATGCCCCACCACATCCAGATAATCTTTATGTGGTGCTGGTGATTCAAACCACTTAGGTATGCCACCAGCCCCACAGATGTATCTTTATAAAACATTAATAAAATATCCTCAGCCTCTTTTAAATTTCCTTTACTACATTCACCCTCATTTTCTCAGATTATGACTTTAGTTTACAGTCTCTATCGATCTCTTAACCCTCAACATGTTTTCAAATTATCTCATTAAAAATAGTAATTACATAATCCCAGCACTCGGGAGGCTGAGGAACAATAGACCACTGTGAGTTCAGGGCCAGCCTATTAGTCTGAACTACAGAACAAGACCCTGTCTCAAAAAATAAAAGTACACTAGAGATGGAAGAAAGAAGGTAAACAGATGTTACAGAGAAAGAGAAGGAATGCAGGAAAATGAGGGTGGGAATGAGAAAGAGAAGTAAAAATGGTCGATATACGGAAATATACCAATTGCTCAAGCAAATGGTTATTTTATTTTACTTTTTTTTTTTTTTTGGAGACAGGGTCTCACTCTATAGTCCAGACTGGTCCTAAACTTGCTACGTAGCCTAGGCTGGCCTCAAACTCACAGCAATTCTCCTGCCTCAGCCTTCCAAGTGCTGGGACGGATATACATCACCATACCCGGTTCATGTAGTGCTGAGGATTTGAACACAGGGCCTTGCACTTGCTAGGCAAATACTCTAATCAGTTTACTACATTTCCAGCTCAATGGTTATTATTTTATATTGCAAATATATACAAATAAAGAAATAAGTAAGTTTTCTTGGGGCTTAAATAATAGCAAAGTGGCTAGAGCACTTGCCTATTAAGCATTAGGCCCTAAATGCTTATAATCTTAGCAATGGACAGGTGGAGGCAGGAAGATTGCCTTACGTCTGAGGCCAGCCTGGGCTATACTTTTTAAGACCTACTTTCAGTTCTTTTTAGTAAATAACTGGTAATAGAATTGCTGGATCATTAGACAATTTTTAGTCATTTAAATATTTAATTTCTTTGGAAGTATTACTTATATTGTTTTGAACTTTTACATATTTATGTTATGGGAGCACCTGGAGGTTGCCTATCATGCATGAGACTATGACCTATAGGTCCAACCTGGGCTACATAAGTGAATTCAAGACCAGTGTGACCTACAAAGTGAGATCCCTGTCTCAAAAATAAAGTTTTCCTCATCTATTAGGTGACTAAGATGAAATAATCAGCTGGGTACAGTGGTACATACCTGTAATCCTAGCACCTGAGAGGCTGAGGCAGGAGGATCACAAGTTTGAGTCCTATCTAGGCAACTTATCAAGATCCTGTCTCAAACTTCAGGAAAAGAAAAAAAATTAAGGGAAGTAAAGGGGAATCAAAATGATTATGATGCAGTATGTGTGTAAACCAATTCACCGACATGAATAGAACTGTGGAGTACTGTAAACATATACCAATAAAATAAACTAAAATAATAATAAAGGACTGGAGAGGTAGCTCAGTGTAGGTCCTTGGTTCAATTCCCAGTATCACAAATAATCACTAAGACCTATTTCAGCTCTGACATTCTGATTCTACAATGCAGCATCTTACACCAAGAAGAAAAAAAACCTTATGTTCTGATCAAGCATTAAGTATACTGTATAAGCCAGGCCTAGTGGTGCAGGCCTGTAATTCTCTCACTTTGGGAGGCTGAGGGAAGAGGACACCATGTTCAATCTGCAACTTGGTGACTTAGCAAAAACTTGTCTCAAAAATCAAAACTAAAAAATAGGTCCGGGATGTAGCTCAGTTTGAAGGCCTGGGGTTAAATCCCCAGTATCACACACAAAAAAAAGATACCATGTAACTCTACATACAAATGGATGAGTGTTTTGAGCCCAAAAATCTATGTCTCTCAGAAGCAGAAGGTGAAACATCGAATGGTCTCTCTGATATGAGAGTCCCAGATCACAACTCCTATGGAATTTAAGACGAAAAACAAAGTGAAAGAGGGGGGTAGGGTGGGTTAGGAGGGAGGAAGGGGTGGGTAGTGGGAAGGACAAAAGGAGAGTGGGAAAGCCCTTGTCACCTTGACAGGATACACATGTGCACAAAATGCTCAACTACATTGTAAACCTTAAATTTTGCACTTATTCATATCAATAAAATGGGAAAAAATCTGTATCATTTATATGAGATAGTATACTTATCCTTTAAGAACTATCAACTCTTTGAAGGCAAACCAAGTTTGTTTCAGTGTCAAACTTTGAAAAGCATGTAAAAACAGTGCCGTGAACTCTGAAGGTACTCAAGTATCAGGTGACAAGAGGTGGGTGAGGTGACACATGCCTATAATCCCAGCAATCTAGAGACTGGGGGGGGGGGGGGGG
>PVKB01001363.1:258601-339325 GCA_004027205.1 Ctenodactylus gundi | reverse complement strand
AGAATAAAAGCCTGAGTATGGTATGACTACCCCAAACCAAAGAGGACAGTAGCTACTTCAAAATAAACCGGCAAAAAGGAGAAGCAGGGCCAAGGAACAGAAAACAAGAACAATGGCACACAAACCAGAGCTCAAACATGACTATACAGCAAGAAAATGAAATTGATGGGTCTGTCCATGATAAAAAAAGAAATCACCTGAGGGGCAAAGAGGCTGCAAGCTCCCCATTGTCTGCTGGTATCTTCGACTTTCATCTTCTGCTACCTCATTGATGTCTGAATAGTCCACAGCATCTTCTGTACTCCTAATCCACCCTATAAATATAAAGTGGGGGACCCCAACAGCAATTCACTATCACTCCCTCAAATAATTCTCATTTAAAAATACACATAGAGTAAGTAGCTAGCCTCCTCCCCCAGTTATTCCTCATGACCGAGACTTCACCTTCATCATTTACCAAGGCACCACCATCTGTTCCAGTCAGTTCTTCATTTGCTGTGAGTTCAGTGATCAGGCTTCCCAGACCCAAAGCTCCCAAGCCTGCGAGATGCTTTTTACACTCCTGAAAAGAGGACAGTACCAGAGTCAACAGTAACAACTATAGCCTGGGGTGTTGTTCAGGGATAAGAGCACTTGCCTAACAAGCCCAGGGTCCTGGGTTCAATTCCCCAGCACCACATAAACTGCGCATGGTGGTGCAAACCTGTAATCCCAGCACTCAAGAGGTTCATGCAGGATTTGCTGAGTTCCAAGCCATCCTGGGCTACGCAGTAAGGTCAGGACCAGCCTGGACTACAGAGCAAAACCTTGTCTCAATAAATAAACTCATGTAACAACTAGAAATGAGGGTCCTATACACGAATTATTTCCTTGGTTCATAAAACATCAAAAAGCTGGAGCTGGAGGAATAGCACAGCAGTTAAAAGCACTTGCTTGGCAAACATAAGATCATGGATTCAATTGTCCAGCACCACATAAACTGGGCACTCCCAGCTCTCGGGAGGCTGAGGCAGAAGGATTGCCTTAAGTTAAAGAACAGCCTGGGCTACACAGTGAGTTCAGGACCAGCCTGAACTAGAGTGAGATCTTGTCTCCAAAAAAAAAAGCTAAAAAAATTCACCTGAAAAATGACTGCAGTGTACTAAAAGAAACATCATATTCAAGAACTCAAAAACAATCTAAACTCATTGATTAGATCTGAAAGTCCAGTCTCATGATCACACTTCAAAGTAACATTAAGATTATTCGAAGAACTACCACCAAGACTAGTAGTTCTCTGATTATGAGTAAAGACCAACTGAGGTCATCGGGATGACAGAAGGCAAGACGACATATAATCTTATTTGCTCTTTTGAATATATCGCAAAGATTCATTTCTTGAAACAATAACGAAGGCATAAGCGTTTTAGTTGGGCACAGGGAACCGTTTCATTAACATCATCGAACACACTGCTCAAACTGCCTAGGCAGTGCATGAAACCTGAATGGTGGGCACCGTCACTGTTTTACCACCTGGCCGCAACCAGAATTGTTGAAGAGTTAATCCAGTTCTAGAGTCAACTCAGGAAAGCGATGTCAAAAATGGAGCGTTTCAAGACTCTCCAAGAAGGTTCTCTAGTAATGGTTTGAAAGCAACTTCACTAGGCTCAACCATACATTTCTACTGTCTGCTAAAGTAGGACGTTATCTCCAAAGCCACCCACTTCCGCGCCCTAGACCTCTGCGCCTTGCCCACTGTCTTCCACTTTGCTCTCCATCCTTGCGCATAACCTGGTCGTCTCACCGCACTCCCCACGCGTATTAATCGGACCCTCTACCCTTCTGTTAATTGAACTATCTCGACAGAATCCCTTACATTTTTTTCTTTCCTAAGCATCCTGTACTATCACTCAACATACTCTCCTTAGCCACACACCCCAACCCTTTTCCCACGCCACCTCCTCACATCGTCCAAGACGCTTTCCCCCTCCAGCTGCCCAGCTCCATTGATGTTGCCAAAAAGAAAGCCGGTTAAAGAAAACGGACCGCCTCCCGAAGAATCTTCATCGCTGTCTGTATCGGACATGATGGCGGCACTAGCTACCGGCAGCAGATGAGCTCAACCAGATCCCACACACCGGAAACGAAAATATTAGTCGCAAAGAAATGACTTTCTAAGGGACTTCTCCCTACAGCCCCTACCGGAAGTTGAGTAAAGGAAAGGCAGGGAAAACCCGGAAAGACCGGCTGTCCTACGAAAAAATAGTCTTAGTGAGACTACTTTACTGTCAGCTTTAGATTGGACCGTGAGATCAGGAGGCTGGATAGCTGAAAAGCGATTGGTCAAGCAAAAAAATAAGTTCAGTCCCGCCCCCTAAAGTGAGCGCGCGGCTTCTCAGAGTAGCACTCTTTCTCCAATCAGAATGAAGTGTTGGTGTTAAGTGGGCTGCGTCGTGGAAGCTGCAATCAACCCCGGGTTTGGGGAAGTGAATGAGAACCGGTTTGTCTTATTTGTGACGTCACTGCTCCTTCTAAAGGGAAGGTAGCCTGAAAATGCCCTCAGCTGTGCCAGGGGTATTGTCGTTACAATTTGCTTTTTTTGACATCTGCCCAGAAGCGCCGTCATTGCAGTTTACTTTCTTTTGACATTTCCTTACAGCAATGGATTCGGCTGTGCCAAAGGTACTGTCCTTGCAATGTACTTTTGACATTTACCCGTAGCAATGCGTTTTTTTCCTCAACGGTTTGGGACGGGGCGGTAGGGGAATGGGGATTGAACCCAGGGCCTTAGCACTGAGCTATAGCCTCGGAATTTTATTTTTTTTATTTATTTATTTTGTCTCCTTGAGACAGGGTTCTATTAAGTGGCAAAATTGCTCAGGCTCGAACTCAAAATTCTGTTTCGGCCTCCCAGAGTGCTGCGATTACAGCCGTTTTATTTCAGATGGCCCTTCACTTTAGATTCACGATTGTTACCATTTTGCTAGGCATTTTTTTTTTCCCTAAAATATTAAAAAGTGAGTTACAGGACTAGGGTGTGTTGAGTGGCGTACTATTTGTTTAGCATATATATGTCCCTGAGTGAGGATAAGCCAGGCATAGTGGTGGAAGCTGTAATCCCAGCCCTTGATAGGCTGAGGCAGGAGGAATGACATAAATTTGAGACTAGTTTGGGCTTCGTGGTGAGTTAAGGATCAATCTGGAGTACAGATCAAGACACTGACATTTTCCAAAAAATAAAAAGCCAAGCTATGCCCAGTCATGCAGGCCTGTAATCTCAGCACACTGGGAGGCTGAATCAAGAGGATGATACTCAAGTTCAGTGTAAACTTTATGTATTGCACTTACACATATCAATAAAATGGGGGGGGGGACGTTAAAAAAAGAGGATGGTAAATTGGAGCCCAGCCTGGGCAATTATTTAGCAGACCCTGCCTCAAATCAGAAATGGGCTGTTGGAATATCACAGCAATTAGAGTGCTTTGTCTAGCAATCCAAAGACCTGAGTTCGATTCCCCAGCACTAGGGGAACTGAGCTGGATTGCTGTGAGTTCAAGGCCTGGCTGAGCTACACAGTGAGTTCAGGACCAGCCTGGACTATAGAGCGAGATTCTGTCTCAAAAGGGTGGAGCAAGAAGCCTTGTGGTGGCCTTGGACCCTATTTGCAGTACCACAAATCAAAAATTCTTGAAAAAGGAGGGGCCTCTATCTTCCTAGGCAATCATTGTAATCACTGAACTAGGCCCCAGCCAATATTATTTGACATAGATTTAGTGTTTAAAGCTGGGTGTGGTGGTGCACGCCTATAATCCCAGTACTTGGGAGGCTGAGGTAGCATTGATGTGAGTTCGAGGCCAGCCTGGGCTGCAGAGTGAAACCCTGTCTCAAAAAATATATATTTTTTATTGAGCTATAATTCTAATTCTAGAATATTTTCATCACCCTAAAAACAAATCTTGTACTCTAGGCAGTCATCTTCCTCTCTTCCTCCTTCCAGCCCTTTGCAGTCACTACTTACTTTCTCTATATTTGCCATGCTGGACATTTTAGATAAGTGGAATCTTTTTTTTTTCCCTGAGACAGGCTCTAGCTCTGTAACCCAGGCTGATCCTGAACTCACTACATAGCCCAGGCTAGCCTTCGACTCATGGCAGTCCTCCTGCCTCAAACTCCCAAGTGCTAGGATTACAAGTGTGCGCTGCCATGTCCAGCTTTATGTGGTGCTGGGGGATCAAATGCAGGGCCTTGTGCTTGCTAGGCAAGCACTTTAAGCGCTGTGTCATTCCTCCAGCCCCTGGAATCCTATAACTATGTGCTCTTTTATGTCTGGCTTCTTCATTTTTGTATAATATTTCAACGTCATCTATGTTGTACCATCTATAAGTACTTCACTCCTTTAGGTGGTTAAATAATAATTCATTTGGTATCCATATGATATTTGGTCTATTCAATCATTAATTGCTGAACATTTGGGCCCTTTCCACGTTTTAGATACTACGGACATTTGTGTGTGTTTATTTGGGCATATATTTTCAGTTCTCTTGAAAATATATACCTAGGAGTAAAACTGATGCCTTGTACAGTAAGTCTTTTTTTTTTCATTCTTTTGTTTTAGTCCTGGGGATTAAACCAAGGGCTTCATGCACACCAGACAAGTACTCTACCATTGAGTTACATTCCCAGGCCTGCTGTCCCTGTTTAACTTTCTGCTGAGCTGCCGAAGTATCTGTGCTGTTCTACAATCTTGCTACTCATGTGTGGGAGTTCCAATTTCTCTTCATCCAAATACTTGTTATTGGCCTTTCTTTTTATTGTAACCATTCTCCTGAGTAAGTTAGTATATGCTATGGTTTGGATCTTAAGTGTCCCCCAGAAGACTCATGTCTGTTGAACTGTGTGTTATTGGGAGAAGGAGCTTGGCTGTAAGAGGTGGATGTTTGGGGTTTAACCTGGAGGGACTTTATCAATCTGTTGCAACTGGGAAGCCCAGGGCAGAGCTTTCAGGTCTTTTGTTGCTGACTTGTGGACCAGGAAATGAGGAAAGGACACCCACTGCCCGCTGAAGGAAGAAGAAACATCGTTGGAGCTTCTTCCAGAGAAAGATCATTGTCTTGGCTCCTGCTTCACTTGGCTTCTGTCTGCAGTGGGGTGAGCAACTCTCCAGCCTCAGCCTCTGCTGTACACTTTCACCATTGCCAGCTACCCCATCAGTGGACTCTGAGAAACCTGAAACTGTGAGCTAAATAAATGTTTCCTCCCTTATGTTGTGGATGGTGGGTAATTTGTCTTGTCACAGCAACAAATAAGTAATGAAAGTGTGGCATCATGGTTTTGATTTACATTTCCTTAATGACTAATGATATTTAATGTCTTAATATTCTTATTGGTCATTTGTGTATTTTCTTGAGAAAAATATCTATTCAAATTCTTTGCCTCTTTTGCATATACATGATCTACAGATTTCATTAATATGTTGATAACGTACAACTTAGAAATTTGCAATCGTATATATCTAATTTGACTGCTTTTTCCCTTCCTCCTAAGCTTTACTCCTTTTCCTCCCCGCCCCCATCTCAGAGTCTTTTCCCTTTCTTAGCTGTCCCAATACCCCTCTTACTTTCCTCTTATTAGGATCTTTTTGTATCTATGGCAGTCTTACATCATTCAATATCTAATCCTTTGTGTTTGGTCCATTTTTTTCTTTCTTTCTTTCTTTCTTTCTTTCTTTCTTTCTTTCTTTTTTTGAGACAGGGTCTCACTATGGAGCCCAGGCTGGCCTTGGACTCACAGCAATCTTTCTACCTCAGCCTCCCAAGTGCTAGGATTACAGGCATGCACCACCACACCCAACTTATGTGGTGCTAGGGCATCAAACTCGGGTACTGAGCACTTGTCTTAGCACTTACTGAGCAAGCACTTTAACCGCTGAGCCATTCCTCCAGCCCCGTGTGTTTGGTCCATTTCACTGAGCACTGTTGACTCAAGGTAGCCCCATTTTCTTTTAGATGCTTCGTATTTTATGGCTGCATAGTATTCCATCGTGTACAAGTACTACATTTTCTTTATCCGTTCTTCTGTTGATGACCATGTAAGTTGTTTCCAGGATCTATCTATTGTGAATTGTGCTGCTATAAACATGGATATGCATTTGTTTTTTTATGATATAATGTCTTCAGGTCTTTTGAGAAAATGCCCAGTAGAGCTATAGTTGGGTCAAATGACATTTCTATTCTTAGCATTTTAAGGAATCTCCACACTGCTTTCTGTAGTGGTTGAACCAGACTGAAGTTCCAACAGTGTAGAAGCATTCTTTTTCCCCACAGCCTTGACAATAATGTTTTTTTGAAAGGTTTTTGTTTTATTTTGGTTTTGTGTTTGAGACAGGGTCTCACTCTGTAGTCCAGGCTGGTCCTGAACTCACTATGTAACCCAGGCTGGCCTTGAATTCACAGCAATCCTCCTGCCTTAGTGCTGGGATTACAGGCATGTGCCACACACACACCCGGCTGCTGCTTGAGTTCTTGACTTCTTGACGTAAGCCCAGGGTAAGGTGGTATCTCAGTGTTGTTTTGATTTGCATTTCTCTAGTGGGTAACAATGCTGAACACTTTTTCATGTGCTTGTTGACCAGTTTGTGTTTCCTTTTCTGAGAAGGCCACAGAGCGAGACTCTGTCTCAAAAACAACAAAAAGCCAAGGCTCTGAAGTCTACCTTGAGCCAAAAATCAGTCCTTCCTCTTCCTAAGCTTTGTAAACTTGGGCAAAATTTTGATCCGAGGATTAACTGAAATGTTAAAAGTTACTATGTTTTTTTATTATGTGTGCTAGAGATGGCGTCCATGGCCTTATACATGTTAGGCAAGTGCTGTATGACTGAGCAGCATCCCCAGCCCTTAACTTCTTAGTTGTTCTACTCTTCAACTGGTAAGGGAGGGCAAAAATTCTGTTTTTGTTTGTTTTGAGACAAGGAAAAAAAAACATGTATTTGATTACCAAAAAAAATGGGAATTTCTCACCTTAGCAAATTGAGGAAATCGCCATTCCCCACCCTGTTTTCTTACTCACCAATTCCTATATGAGAGTCTTATCTTTGTCTTTTTTTAAAAATAGGGTCTTGTTCTGTACTGTAGGCTATTGCTAAACTCACAATGTAGCCCAGCTGGCCTCGAATACACAGCAGTCTTTTTGCCTCAGCCTCCCCAGTGCCTGGATTACAGGTGTGTGTCATCAGGTCCAGCTTAGAGCCATATCAAAGGCAAAAGCAAAATACAAAAAAAAAAAAAAAAAAAAAATTGCCAGGCTAGGTGGTGCAGACCTGTACTGGTAGCGCTCTGACTGAGGCAGGAGGATCACAAGTACAGGCTGGGCAACTTAAAGACACTGTTTTGTTTTGTTTTCTTGGACAGGGTCTTGCTCTATAGTGCAGACTGGTCCAAAACTCACTATGTAGTCCAGGTTGGTCTCAACTCCCAGCAATCCTCCTGCTTCAGCCTCCTGAGTGCTGGCATTATAGACTTGTACCACCAAGCTTGACTTAAGGAAATGCCTTGGTGAATTGTAAGCAATAGATCCTGCTCTTTAACTTGTTCACTGTCTCAAGGTCATTCCATAGCTCCCTCTAGATGCCTATCAGCAGACTAGGAACATTGGGGCAATGATGTAAGAACTCGTGCCATTTATGCCTCACACTGACAGAAGATGGGTGCCAGTGAAAAAACAAATGACAAAAATACTAGGCCCAGGACATAGGCCTATAATACTACCACTCTGAAAGGTTGACGCAGGAGAATCACAAGTTAGATAGCCCAGCCTATCCAACTTAGTGACTTGGACTCTGTCTCAACATCAAAAATACAAAATGGGCTTGAGATGTAGCTTATTGTGAAGACTTTGAGCTTGATCGATCTCCAGTAACATGCACGTATTTTGGCTATTGTTAATTATGCTACTATGAACATAAGTTTATATGTGTCTCTGTTATATGATGCTTTTAACTCTTGTTGAAAAACTCCCAGAAGAGGTTATCACTGGATCAAAAGGAATATTTGTTTTCAGCCTTTTGAGGAATTTCTGTCCTGCCCTCCATAGTGGTTATAGCAGTTTACATTCCCACCAGCAGTGGAAGAGGGTTTCTTTTTCCTCGCAGCCTTGCCAGCATCAATTGCTGTTTGAGTTCTTGATATACACCATTGTCTCTGAGGTTAGATGGTATCTTAGTGATGTTTTGATTTACATTTCTCTAATGGCTAAGGATGTTGAACATCATTTCATGTATTTACTGGCCACTTGAACTTTCCATCTGCCTATTCATTTCCTTTGTCCATTTTTCAATCAGGTCTTTGATATTGAGGGGTCTGTTTTTCTTCAGCACCTTGTATATTTTAGTTATTAGCCTTCCATCTGAGGTATAAGTGGTGAATATTTTTCCCATTCTATCGGTTCTCTCTTTGTTGGTAATTTCCTTTGCTGTGCATAAACTTTTTAATTTGAAATAAAATAATCATATTTGGTAATTCTGGGGGCTATTTCTTTTGCTTTGGGGAACTTATTAAGAAGGTCCTGGGGGCTGGAGGAGTGGCTCAGCAGTTAATGCACTTGCCTACCAAATGGTACAGGAGGATTGCCATGAGTCCAAGGCCAGCCTGGGCTCCACAGTGAGTTCAGGACCAGCCTGGGCTGCAGAGTGAGACCTTGTCTCAAAAAAAAAAAAAAAGAAAAGAAAAGAAAAGAAAAAGAAAGAAAATAAGTAAGTCCTGAGCTGGAGGAATGGCACAGTGATTAAAACGCTTGCCTTGTATGCACAAGGCTGGGAGTCGATTCCCCAGCACCACATAAAGCTGGAAGTGGTGGCACACTCCTGTAATCTCAGCACTCAGGAGGCTGAGGCAGGCGGATTGTCCTGAGTGCAAGGTCAGCCTGGGCTACACAGTGAGTTCAGGACCAGCCTGGGCTACAGAGCAAGACCCTGTCTCAAAAAAGGGGTGGGGGGGACCTTGTCTATACCTGTTTCTTTTAGATTTTTGCCTATTTTGTCCTCTAAAAGGTTCACTGCTTCAGTTTTAATATCTAGGTCTTTGGGGACTGGAGGAATGGCTCAGCAGTTAAAGTGCTTGTCAAGCATGCGCTTAGGCAAGTGCTAAGTACCTAAGTTCATTTCCCCAGCACCACATAAGCCGGGCGTGGTGGCACATACCTATAATCCCTGCACTCAGGGAAGCTGAGACAGGAAGGCTGCTGTGAGTCCAAGACCAGCCTGGGCTTCAAGGAGAGTTCAGGATCATCATGGACTATAGAGCAAGACCCTGTCTCAAAAAAAATATATAGGTCTCTGATCCACTTTGATTTGATTTGATTTTGGTGCATGCTAACAGGTGTGTGTCTAGAGTCATTCTGCTGTGTTTGGGTATCCAATTTTCCCAACACCATTTGTTGAAGAGGCTATCCTTTTTCCAGTGTATGCATTTGGCTCCTTTATCAAAGATCAGGTAGCTGAGGGTACTTGAGTTTGTGTCTGCATCCTCAGTTCTGTTCCACTGACCTGTCTGTTTTTGTGCCAGTAAGGTATAGTTTTTATAACTGTTGCTTTGTAGTAGAACTTGATGTCTGGAATCATAATGCCTCCTGCCTTTGTCTTTTTTTTTTTTTTTTTTTTTTTTAAGCCAGCATCTTGCTCTGTAGTCCAGGCTGGTCCTGAGCTCACCATGGAGCTCAAACTGACCTTGAACTAATGTCAATCTTCCTGCCTCAGCCTCCCAAGTGCTGGGATTATAGGTGTGCACCACCATACCCAGCTTCTGTCTTTGTGTTGTTCATCAGGATTGCTTTGGCTATTGTAGGTTTGTTTCCCTTGGTTCTGTGTGAATTTAAGGATTGTTTTTCCAAGTTCTGTGTAAAAAGTTGTTGGTATTTTGATTGCATTGAATCTGTATATCAGTCTGGACAGTATAGTCATTTTGACTGTATTAATTCTGCCCATCCAAGAACAGGGGATGTCTTTGCATTTTCTGATGTCGTCTTCAATTTCTTTCTTTGTAGAGATCCTTCACTTCTTTGGTTTACTTCTTGTATTTAATTTTTTGACGGGCTACCAAGAATGGAATTATTCTTCTGAGCTCTTTCTCAGTAAGTTCATTGTGAGATAGTTTCTTTTAATCACTTTTTTCATTTCTTTCTCTTATTTTGAGACAGGGTCTCACTCTGTAGTCCCGGCTGTTCCTGAAGTCACGTAGCTCAGACTGACCTCAAACCCATGGAAATCCTCCTTCCTCCGCCTCCTAAGAGCTGGGATTACAGGCATGTGCCACCATACCCAACTACTGTAACCCTTGAGCTACATCCCCAGTCTCATCTTTCTTTTCTCTTCATTTTTTCTCTTTCTCTTTCTTTCTTTCTGTCTTTCTTTCTTTCTTTCTTTCTTTCTTTCTTTCTTTCTTTTCTTTCTAACAATTGCAAATGCAAGAGCATTCCCAGAGGAAAAAGCTGTAACAATCTTTCTTCTTCCTTTCTTTTATACAGATCAAACTCCCAGTTGGGCCTCTCTCATCTGGGTGGGTATTAGTCCCTCACTGGCTGGCCTACAAATCACTCACACTCTAATTCAGTCTGATTCCTATTTGCCTAATCTAGGCATGGTTCCTGAACCCTAATCCAAGCATGGTTCCTGATTGCCTCAAATTGACATAATCTAACAGTCACAGAATTATTTCAATTATTTTGTATTTAAACATGTCTTCTTTTCAGGGATATGATCTATTCTGGAAATAGTCCTATGTGCTGCTGAGAAAAAGGTGTATTCTGTTGACATTGAATAGAACACTCTGTGGTGTTTTTATCTGTGCATCTGTTAGTGTGGTGTATTACATTTATTGATTTGTATATGTTGGACCATCCCTTCTTCTCTGGGGTGAAGCCCCCTTGGTCATGGTGTATAATTTTCTTTATGATTTGCTGTATTCTGTTGGCAAGAATTTTATTGAGTATTTTTGTGTCTATGTTCATTACAGATAGTGGCCTGTAGTTTTCTTTTTTTGTTACATCTTTGTCTGCTTTTATAATTAAAGTTACATTAGTTTCGAGGAATGATTTTGGCAACCTTCCTTCTTTTTCAGTTTCCTGAAAGAGTTGCTGAGCATTGACATTAAATCTTCCCTGAACTTCTTATAGAATTCTGCTGGGACACAGTCAGGCCCTGGGCTCCTCTTAGTTGGAAGTGTTTTTATTACTTCCTCAATTTCAATGATGGATATTGGCCTATTCAGGTGTTTTATGTATTTATTTTTGAGACAGGGTCTGGCTCTATGGTCCAGACTGGTTCTGAACTAAGTAGCCCAGGCTGGTTTCAAACTCATACTCATGGCAATCCTCCTGTCTCAGCCTCCAAAGTGCTGGGATTACAGGCATGCACAACCACACCCAGTTTATGTGGCGCTGAGGAATTGAGCCCAGGGCCTTGTGCTTTCTAAGCAGGTGCTCTAACCACTGTGCTATTCCTCCAGTCCCATTCAGGTGTTTTCTTTCTTATTCTTCTTTGAATTTTGGAGGTTGATATGTATTTAGGAACTTGTACATTTCTTTTAGATTCTTAAATTTATTGGAGTATAAATTAAAAAAAAAACTTCTAATCCCTTGGATTTCCATGTTGTCTGTTGTAATTTCACCTTTTTCATTCCTAATTTTACAGATACAGGTTTTCTCTTTCCTTCGTTTTGTGAGTTTGGCAACAGGTTTATTAATCTTGTTTATCTTTTCAAAAGAACAACTTTTGTTTCATTTATTTTTGTATTTTTTATTTCAATTACATTTATTTCTGCTCTGATCTGTGTGATTTCTTTCCTTTTGTTAGTTCTGAGACTGACTTGTTCTTGTTTTTCTAAGGCCCTAAGTTGCATCATTAGTTTATTTGGGATTGCTCTGTTCTTTTTATGTGTGAATTTTTGGAAATGAATTTCCCTCTTAACATTGCCTTCACTGTGTCCTAGAGGTTGTGTTGTGATGTGCTACCATTATCATTTGACTTTATGTACTTTTTAAAAATTCCTTGATTTCTTATATAACCCAATGTTGATTAGAAGAGTACTGTTCAGCCTCTATTTGTTTGAGTAGTAACTTGTGTTTGTGTTATAGTTGATTTCTAATTTTATTCCACTGTGGCCTGAAAGAGTACATGGATTATATCAATTTTCTCATATCTGTTTAAGAAAGATAAGCTTGTTTTTTGGCCTACAATATGGTCTATTTTGGAGAATGTTCCATAAGCAGCTAATAGGAATATGTATTCTTTTGGATTAAAAACTCTGTAGATGTCAGAGCCATTTCTTCCATATTGTTCAGATTTGCTGGTGTTTTGTTTTTTTTTTCTAGACAACCTGTCTTTTTGAAAGAGAGAAATATTAAAGTCTCCCACTGTTTTTGAGTTGGGGGTCTATCTGTTTTTAAGCCTGGAAGCTTTTGTTTTATGTAGTTGGGTGCACCATTGTTTGGGCATACATGTTTACAATTGTTAGCTCCTCCTGTTGGATTGTTTCCTTATGAGAATGAAGTGACCTTCTTTGTTTCTTTTGACCAATTTCAGTTTAAAGTAGTCCACCTTGTCAGTGAAGGATATGGCTACCCCTGCTTGTTTTCCTCCCCCTGTTGAGTGGAAAATTAGAACTCCACACTTTCACCTTGAGTCTGTTTGTCTCCATATTTGAAATGTGTCTTTTGCAAACAGCATAGGGTTGGATTGTGATTTTTAATCCAGTTAGCCAATCTGTGTCTTGATTAGTGAGTTGAGATGTTGACATTTAGAGTTATAATTGATGTGTGAGTCTTGAGTCCTGCCATTTTGCAACCCTATGAATGTTGATTTTTTAATTTATTTGCTTTTTAATTTTTTTTTTTTTTTTGAAACAGGGTCTCACTCTGTAGCCCAGGCTGGTCCTGAACTCACTGTATAGCCCAGCTGGCCTTGGACTCAGGACAATCACCTGTCTCAGCCTCCCAAGTGCTGGGATTACATGTGTGCACCATCATACCCAACTTATGTGGTGCTGGGGAATTGAACCCAGGGCATTGCGCTTTCTAGGCAAGTGCTTTAACCACTGTGCTATTCCTTCTGTTAAAGGTAAGCCTGCCACTGGTTTCTTTGTTGTGTTTGGTCCTTGTATCCCTATCCAAAAGACCCATAAGAATTTTTTGTAGTGCTGGTTTGGCTGTCATAAATTTCTTCAAGGTTTCTTTGTCATGGAAGGTCTTCATTTCATTGTCAAATCTAAATGGGTTTTGTTGGGTATAGGAGTCTTGGTTACAGTTGTTTTCTTTTAGGGATTTGAGGATTTTACTCCAGGCTCTTCTGACCCTTAGAATTTGTGTTGAGGAGTTTGGTTTGCCTTGGTACGCTACTTGATTTTTTTTCCTTTTACAGTTTTTAGGATATTCTTTTTGGACTGCATGTCTGTGACTTTTATTATAATATGTCTAGGGGAGCTTCTCTTTTAGCCATCTCTAGTTGGTGTACAGTATTCCTTCATCACTTGGAATGTCTGTTTCTTTTTCTGTGTATGGGAAGTTTTCTCTTATGAATTCAGTGAACAAGTTTCTCAATCCTTTAGTTTGGAATTACCTTTTTTCTTGTATTTCTCTTGTTTTGAGATTAAGTTTCTTTGAATTATCTATAGTCTGTTGCAGTTCATTTCCTTGTTGGCGTAGTATTATTTGAACATTGTAAAGAGTTTGGTTTGTTATTTCTGCCTTGTCTTCTAAATCATATGTTCTCTCGTCATTTTGAGTCATTCTGTTTCCCAAACTTTCCAGAGGTTTTTGTCTCCTAACATACTTTATCTTTTCATATTTTTGGAATTCTTTGGTGAATCTGTCATTCGTTTCCTGTATTGAATTCTGTAGCTCTCCTAGCTTTGCATGTGTTTCCTTCTTAAGTTCTTTAGTTAAATCTTTTTTAAACTCATTTAGTATCTTGTGTAGGTTGTTGTCTGACTCTGTCTTGTATTCTTCCAGCAGATTAATTTTTTTTTCCCAAAGTTGAGGAATTTTGGATCTTCCTCTGGTTCAAGTTGGGTCACTCTTGGTGGATTGGGGACTTTCTGAGACATTATTCCCCATCCCCGTGGCTTTTTTTTTTTTTTTCATTTTACTGAGGAGTGTTTCTCTGGCTTGTTATAGTTCCTTTTTAATTTAATTTAATTTAATTTTTAAGACTGGGTCTCACTCTGTAGCCCAGCCTGGCCTTTGACTCCAGGCAATTCTCTTGCCTCAGCCTCCTAAGTACTGGGATTACAGGCATGTATCACCATGCCCAGCTTTATGTGGTGCTTGGGAATTGAACTGAGGGCCTTGCACTTGGAAGGCAAGCACTTTAACAGCCATGCCATTCCTCCAGCCATGTCGGGGTAGTTCTTTAGACAGTTTCTGTTTTCTTCCAGTGGACAGTGTTATCCTTTGGCTGTGCAATATACTGTTGAGACAGTGGGGAGGAGTTCCGTATTAGTGCTCACCTACTTTGCACCGTCATACCTGACTCTTGCTCCTTGGCCCACCTTTGAAAGGCTTTTCTGCTGTGGCTGAACCTGCCAGTCCTAACACCGTCTGGCCTTCAGGTAGAACATGCAGGGGAGAGAGCACTACAGTTGCACTGGACACAGAGGGGGATAGCACAGCTTGTGAGAAGTTCCCAGGATGCCCCTAGCTGCACTGGGCATTTTTCAGCCCAGGCAGGACCAGGCCAAGGTACACTGAGAGCATGGTGTGTGCAACCCTAGTTTCTCAGTGCCCGGCCCCAGTCCCAAGTGGAGTGTGTTGGGGAGTGCCTGGCTTCTCAGCGCTGAGGCCCAGCCCCACACCACAGCTCCAGCACATTTCCCATCCCTCCCCATTGGCTGCTGTACAGTATGTGGCAGGACTGAGGAGATAAAGGGGTTGCCCTCCCTTTTTCTCTTTTATATCTCCTGCAGTATGGCTTATGTACGGCTTATAGTGCCAGGACTGCTTGACTCCACACCCTTGCACATTCTATGTGGGAGAGGACAGCCAGCTTCTCACATTTGTTCCAGTTCCCATTGCCTTGATGGTGTTTAAATCTTGCTGTCCTGGATCTTTTGTTCTAAGGCGCACCTGGAAGTGCACTACGGAGGGTCTCTATTGCCCTCAAGCCTTCTGGGGGTGAAGGGAACCAAGAATTAAAGACACAGACCACCAAAGCTTAAATAATTAAACTAGTCTGGAGTTTCACTCTGTTCTCTCAATGGAGACAGATATCTTTGTCTGGCCCCCTGGGATGAAGAGATCTTGCCTGCAAACAGGAAGGGCTTGGAATCCCAGGTAGTCTTTGTCTTGCTTCTGAGATGAAGAGACCTTGCCTGCAAACAGGAAGGGCTTGGGGTCTCAGACAATTCTTGTTTTGCCACCCAAGGTGAGCCACTGCCCGTACACAGGAGGGGCTAGAGGTCTCTTGCAAATGAGGGCCTCTCTTGGCTTGTGGCAAACAAATGCAAGCAGACTATGGCAGACTTTGAGACTCCTTGACTAGATAACAAAGCTAGGTGGTCTAATAAGAGATGAAAGGCAAAATTAGGGTAAAGGTCAGCGAGTAAGAGAGGGGGTTGGATTAGGGACCTATAAAAATAAAAAGCGCAGTCTCTCATTGCTGCAGTCTTTCCCTATATGTGTGTGTGTGTGCGCGCGCGCGCGTGTGTGTGTGTGTCTTTTGTCTGCATCTTTTTGTTCATTCCTCCCTTCTAGGACAAGCGGACTGCAACATGGCGGGGTTCCTACCACTTAGGGCCTCTCCAGCTCATGATTGCCCACCTTTAGTTTTACTTCTTACCCTTAGATGTTGTTATATCTGAGATGACCTATCCTGCAGGTATCTGCCTCCCTAGTTGATTTCTTTGGGAGCAACCTTCCTGGAGTTCTTACTCTAAGACCATCTTGACTCCTGCTTCTCTCCAGTCCTTATTTTTCTTTTTTCTCGTCTTTTTTTCTTTCTTTTCTTTTTTTTTTTTTTGACAGGGTCTCGCTCTGTAGTCCAGGCTAGTCCTGAACTCACTATGCAGCCCAGGCTGACCTCCAACTAAAGACAGTCCTCCTGCCTCAGACTCCTGCGTGCTGGGATTACAGGCATGTGCCACCATGCCCGGCTTCCCATTTGCTTTTAATTTTTGAGGCAGGTCTCGCTCTGTAGTCCAGGCTGGTCCTGAACTCACTGTGTATCCCAGGCTGGGTTTGAATTTATGGCAGTCTTTTTTCCTTAGCCTCCCAAGTGCTGGGATTTTGTGTTGCTTATTGAACCAAAGGCCTGGAACTTGCTAGGCAAGTGCTTTAACCTCTGTGCTATTCCTCCAGCATACCAGCCCATTTCTTTATTTTCTTTCTTTTTTTCCTTTTTAAAAATTTTTGTAGCACCAAAGGTCATCTATGGCCATACCACCCTGAATGCACCCAATCTTGTCTGATCTCAGAAGCTAAGCAGTGTCGGGCTTGGTTAGTAATTGGATGAGAGCACCAGAGATCAAACCCACGGCCTTTGCTCTGTGCTATACCTCCAGTTCATTTTATTATTTTATTTTTTGAGGCAGGATTCTACTTTTTAGTCAAGGCTTGTTCTGAACTCACTACATCGCCCAGGCTCAACTAGAACTCACAGAAATCCTTCTGACTTATCATCCCAAGTGCTGGGATTATCAGAGTCCACCATCATGCCTAGCTTTTTTGTGGTGTTGGGAGATTGAACTCAGGGACTCACACTTCCTAGGCAAACACTCTAATCTCTGAGCCACACCCCTAGCCCCCATTTTCCTTTTTTTGAGACAGGGTCTTGATCTATGTAGTCCAGGCTGGTCCTGAACTCACTATGTAGGGCAGTCTGGCCTTGAACACACAGTAGTCCTACTACTTCATACTCCGTAGTGCTATGGGCCACCACGCCCAGCTTATGGGGTACTGGCAAATCAGCTCAGGGCTGTGAGTGTGCCAGGCAAGCACATTAACTGCTAAATTATTCCTCCAGCCCCCATTTTACTTTTTTTAAATTCAAGACAAGCTCTCTCCAAGTACTAGGTTGCCCAAGGTGGGCTCAGACTTGGCAGTCTTCTTGCCTCAACTCCCAGACTGCTAGGGTTCAGGCCTTTGCCACCCAGCCTGCCCCCCACCCACTTTCTGAGACAGTGTCTCACTCTATGGCCCAGGCTGGCCTTACACTCACGGCAATTCTCCTGCCTCAGCCTCCCAAGTACTGGGATTACAGGCGTGTGCCACCACACCCAGTTTATGTGGTGCTGGGGAATTGAACTCAGGTACTTAGTGCTTGACTTAGCACTTGCTTTAATCTCTGAGACATTCCTCCAGCCCATTTTTTTAAAAGTATGAATTCATTTATATTTAATTCTCATATAATAACCTTCTGGGTAAATACTATTAATACTCCCTCTTCTGTTTGACAAATAAGGAAATTAAATCACAGAGAAGTTATACTTGCTCAAGGTTACACAATTACTAAGGACCAGAATTGAGATGTGAACCCAGATATTCTGAATGCACAGTCTCTTTTTCCCATTTTTATTAATACATATATGTGATACATGTTTACAATGAACTTGAGTGTTTTGTGTACATACGTATCAACTTTACAACTTCTTCCCTTTTTTGGCCCTTCCACACCCTCCCTGTCCCCCTAACTCCCATAATCACATCCATTTAGTTCTATAGAATGCTTGTATTCTGGGTTTTCCAAATCAGAAACCCTGAGGTAATTAACATATTTAATCTTCGGTGTCTAACTCACTTCACCACTCACATCACCACTCTTTAGCTCAGCTTCCTACCCCTAGAATGGGCTGCCATGACCATATCTTGGTGCCTTTTCTCGAGTTCCCTTTTTATGAGACAGGGTCTCTGGTCCCGAACTCACTATGTAACTCAGGCTAGCCTTCAACACATGGTAATCCTCCTGCCTCAGCCTCCCAATTGCTGGGATTACAGGTGTGTGCCACCTCACCCAACTTATGTCATGCTGGGGAATTGAACCCAGGACTTTGCACTTGCTAGGCAAGTGCTCTAACCCCTAAGCTATGCCCCAGTCCAGGCATTGGATTCTCATAAAAGACAAACAACCTAGGCCTCTCCCATGCACAGTTAACTTTCATACCCCTGTGAGAATCTAATGCCACCACTGATCTAAGGAGGCATGGCTCAGCCAGTATTGTAAGGGAGGGAGAGTTGCTATAAACACAGATGCAGCTGTGCCACCCAACAGATGATTTCCTAAGAGGTCACAGTTGGTCCTGGTTCATGGCTTGGGGATTGAGGATTCCTGCTCTGAAATGGTAACATTTACCATACCATAGTGTCAGCTTCAGGATTAAGGGAGACTGCCAGCTGAGGGAGGATGGTAATACAGACAAAATACCAACCATGGTACTCGCCATTTCTACCAGAACTATACTTGTTCTCTGAGATATGTAATATTATCCTAGCTTCTTCTATATGAGGAAACCAAGGCATAAAGAAGGAAATGGTGGGCTGGAGATGTAGACCAGTGGTGAAGCACATGCCTAGTGTGCCCCATCCCGAGTTGAGTCTCCAGTGTGTGCACAAACACATACACACACACATGAAGGAACTCTGCTTGAGATCACCTGGTAACTGATTAATAATTCAGTGCTGCTAAGAGATGTCCTAGCAAGCGCTAAGTCAAGCACTAAGCACCTGAGTTCGATTCCCTAGCACCATGTAAACTGGGCGTGGTGGCATGCACCTGTAATCCCAGTACTTAGGAGGCCGAGGCAGGAGGATTACCATGTGTTGAAGGCTAGCCTGAGTTACATAGTGAGTTCGGGACCAGCCTGGACTACAGAAGGAGGTTCTGTCTCAGAAAGAGACAGAAATAGAATATAATGCCGGATGATCTGAGTGGAGCTGAGGTGGTGATTCTCATGTCATTTTTGACCCTCTATCCTATCCCTTCCCACCCCACCTCACCTCACCTCATCTCTGGAAGTACCGTTGAGATGTTCACCATCTTTTTTTTTTCCATTTAGCTGAGAAATTACATTTATTTAAGTAGAATCTTAGATTTTTCAGGATAGTGTTTTATTTTGTTCACCATCTTTACATGTGTTTACTATTTGTGTGTCTTATTTGGAGAAATGCCTTTTGAAGCTCTTTGCCCATCTTCTGTTGTGTCACTTGATTTTGCAATTCCTTACCCACTCCCCCAGAATTACTCTTTTTGTATGTATTTGCAATACATAACATTCAGCTTGAGGGATTGGTATGTATATCACAACTTGAACATTTTTACATATTTTAATACAAACAACAGTTTGTTAAACCAAACAAGAGGAAAGAAATGCCCTTGGCTGAGAAGCGGAGAAGAAACCCAAGCAGGTCTCCATCAAAGACAGAAAAGAGGGGCTGGAGGAATGGCAAAGCTGTTAAAGCACTTGCCTTTCAAGCACAAGGCCCAGAGTTCAATTCCTCTGCACCACATAAAGCCAGGTATGATGGCATATGCCTGTAATCCCAGCGCTCAGGAGGCTGAGGCAGAATTGCCCTGAGTCCAAGGCCAGCATGGGCTTCAAAGTGAGTTCAGGACCAGCCTGGGCTACAGAGCAAGACCATGTCTTGAAAAAGAGAAAGAAAGAATTAAAGAAGAAAAAGAAAGTGAAGGAAGGAAAGAAAGAAAAGCTCCTCGGTAAGAATCTAGGAGGAAGTCTTCTTAGTGGGAATCCACCATTTCTATATTTTATAAGTTCTATTTTTATTGGTTTTTGAGATAGGGTCTTGCTCTGTAGTCTAGGATGGTCCTGAACTCACTATGTAGCCCAGGCTGGCCTCAAACTCATAGCAATCCTGCCTTTGCCTCCTGAGTGCTGGGATTAAAGGCATGTATCACTATGCCCAGTTTATATGGTTCTGGGAGATCCAACCCAGGGCCTTATGCTTCCTAGTCCAAGGCTCTAATCACTGAGCTATGCCCTCAGTCTTACGTTCTGTTATTATTTTGCATTTGCAATACATAACAACCACTTTGGGAAATTGTTGGAACGTCTCACATATTGATCATTTTTACTTCCCTGTTCCCTTCACACCTCCTCACTCTGCTTCCTCCATCACTTCCTGCTATCATTCTTTTCTTTTGCACTTTTACTTTTTTATAGTTTGGTTTTCCCCTATTACAGAAATCATGCAAGGGGCTGGAGAATTGGCACAGTGGTTAAAGCGCTTGCGTTGCAAGCACAAGGCCCTGAGTTCAATTCCCCAGCACCACATAATAAAAGAAATCATGCAATATTTAATTTGTGTCTGATTCATTTCACTCAGCATGATGTCCTAAAGTTGCATCCATTTTATGAGACTGGACTTTAAATGTTCTCTTTCTCAGAGATGGGGGGAAACTTTAGCAGCCTGTATTTTTTGCAGGACTGTAAACCCAGCACTAAGTACCCAAGTTCATTTCCCAGCACCACATAAAACTGGGCATGGTGGTATATGCCTGTAATGCCAGCAATAGGGAGGCTGAGACAGACCGGAGGATTGCTGTGAATCCCAGGCCAATCTGAGGTACAGAGTTGAGACCCTGTCACAAAAAAAAAAAAAGAAAAAGAAAAAGAATAAGCCTGGCCCAGTCGCAAAGGCCTATAATCCCATTGCCTTGGGAGGCTGAGGTAGGAAAATCACAAATTGGAACCCAGAGTGGGCAACTTACCAAAACCCTGTCTCAAAATCAAAAATAAAAATGGACTGGAACTGTAGTTCAGTGCAAAGGCCCTGGTTTCCATCCTCAGTACTACAAAACAAAGTAGTAGGAGTAGTCATAATCATTTATATGAATATAATGCTTACTAGATCTGGACTTCATATTTTTCTGTTAACATATATTTGCAATGCATATACATATTGCATCTCAATCACCTTTATTTCCTTTTCCCCCTTTTATCCTCACACCCCACATACCTTTCCCTCTCCAAAAAGTCTCCTATTTTCTTCCATCTCTCTTTTCTTTTTTTTTTTTTTCCTGAGACAGTCTCGCTCTGTAGTCCGGGCTGGCCTTACACACAGTAATCCTCCTGCCTCAGCCTCCCAAGTACTGGGATTACAGGCATGCCACACCCAGCATATGTGGTTCTGGGAATCAGGGCCTTGCATTTGCTATGCAAGTGCTTTAACTGCTGAGCTACACTTTAAACCTTCTTGTACTTTTTTATGGTTTGGTTTTCTCATTTTAGAGAAACCATGCATTATTTAAACTTCTGTGTCTGATTCATTTCCCTAATTTCCCTAAGCATAAGAGACTTAAGGTGCATCCATTTTTCTACAAATGATCCAAGTTTTATATCTGGACTTCAGAGAAAAGATATGGCCTAGAGGTAAAGATGTATTAGTTGTATTCTTTGTCTTAAGGTGGATGAGTTTTGAAATCCTGAACATAAATGAATGTTTAGAAGAAAAGTTATAAGAAGGACTTCCAGTCAGGATGGTGGCTGAGTAACAGCTGCACAATGTTTGCTCATCAACCCACTTAAAAAGTTGACAATTTAGTTAGAAAGTGCATATTCAATGTGGGTAGGAAAGACAGGAGCACTCAACCCAGAGAAAGGAGGCCAGAAGACCAGAAATTCCGAAGGAACATCCAAAGCAGAGGAAAAAAAAAAAAAAAAAAATCCCAGCAGCCCAGGAACCCACCGCAGGTCAGCTACAACTGAAAACAGCTGGAGCCACAGGCATCTGCAGGAGGAAAGCCTGCTTGGGCCCAGGACAAATGACAGAGCTGGGAGAGGATGGAGCACCCCAACAACGGACAGGAGGACGCGGAAAGGTCAGAAGTCCTGAAGACCTATCAGAAGTGGAGGCAAACAGCAGGCAAATGGTGCAGCCCTGAGCTGCTGGCATCCACAGACCACAGACGGAGGAAATTCAGGAGTCAGAACCTCAGCCTGAGGTAAGCGCAGATTCGGGATAAGTGGGTATTTTCGGCAGCTGGTGGCCCCAGCCTCTAAGAAACGAACCCGTGGGAATTGTATACTACAAAATGCCATGTGCGCTCCCCCTGGAAAAGGCCCCGGGGATTCCGAATCAGAAACAGGGCTCAGCAGCCTCCACAGGCAATGACTGAACCCTTTAAAGGAAAGCTCAGAAGAGCACATCAGGGCTTTGGGGGGTGGGGGGTCACCCTTAAACAGTGCTTAGGAAGAAAATGGCAAAAGAGGCAGGGAGAAAAGAGGGGGGAAAGGCTGCTGATCTCCTGAACAGCTCAGTGTAGTGGGTGCACCTCTGAGGGTGGAGAGCCTTCCCTGGGGGAGGGAAGCCAGGACAGACAGAGAGCACTGCTGAGGGGCTGGGAGTGAATAAGAAACCTCAAAAGTGGAACAATAGCCCTGTCCGTCCCGCACGTACCAGAGGCCTCTGGGTCACCCCTATCCTGTGCACCAGAGGCATCTAGGAAGGGGAAGTCCATCACCTGTCCACCCTGTGCACCAGAGGCTTCCAGAGGATTCCAGGGAATTCCATTACCCCATCAATCCCAAGCCCCAGAGGCTTCCAGAGGCATCTAGGACCGGAAATTCCATTGGACTGTCTGTCCCTTGGGCCAGAGGCTTCCAGAGGCATCTAGGACTGGGCCTTCACCAAACTCTTCTTTCCTGCACGCCAGAGACAGCAGAACCATGAGGAAACGTGGTAACATCTCCTACAAAAAGACCTGACACCCCAGAAGATGATACCAGGGATCCTGAAATTGCAGAATCCAAAGATGAAAAACACAAAAAAGATGATAACTTCTGGGCCCAGAAATACTTTGAATTAAAACAGGAAATGAAACATAATGCAAGAGATACACCAGAACAAAAAAGCAATTCAAGGAGAACAAAGAAGATATAAACCAGACGATAAGGAAGGCAATACAAGAAATTAGAGAAGAACACAACAGAGATATATATAAAAAATAATGCAGATATTCAGGAAGTGAAAAACACATAGGAAATAATAAGGAACCACTTCAAACATCTTCAGAATACAATGTCAGACGTGGAAGATAAAATGATTGAGCTGCAAGACACAGGCTGTGAAGAACACAAACTAAATAAGGAAGAAAGCAAATCATTACAACAGTTTATAGATGATTCAAAGAGAAACAACATCAGAATTATAGGAGTCCAGGAGAAGACTGAGGACAAAACAAAAGGCTTATAGGATATGTTCAATGAAATTATGGAAGAAAATTTCCCAAATCTAAGAAATGAACATGGAACTTCTACAGAAATATAGAACACCAAACAAGTTTGATCAGAAGAGATCCTCATCATGACACATCATAATTAAAATACTAGAAACCCAACACAAAGAGAAAATACTAAAAGGTGTAAGAGAAAAACAGAAGGTGACCTACAAAGATAAGCCCATCAGCATAACTGCAGACTTCTCAATCCAGACTCTAATAAAAACCAGGAGATCATGCAGCAATGTCATCCAAGCACTAAGAGAACATAAATGCCAACCAAGACTGCTATATCCAGCAAAATTATTTTAAATTAGAGGGAGAAATTAAAACTTTCCATGATATATAGAAAGCTTAAAGAAATTTACAGCCACTAAGCCAGCATTGCAGAGAATACTTAAACTTAGCAAAAGGGAGGCCAGCAACACCAATGACCCCAGAGAAAAAGACCCAACAGCTAGAGGAGAATGAGCTGAGAAAAAAGTAATGCATGAAATTAGGGATGAACTGATAGGTAAAAGGATAAACCAAATTGGGCAAAATGTTAATAATCAGTGAAATATGAGTAAATAAGTCATGAAAGTTAAAAAATTCTGAAATAACTAGATTTGCCTTCATGTCTGTCACTTTATTTATGTGGTATAGATTTAAGTTCATTTAATGTAGCAATGTGATATAGTTTTAACTTTGTTTTGTTGTAGCAATTCAGTTATTAGGTCATTAATGAAAGTTTATCCTAAGGAAACTGATTGATGTAAAGATAACCCTGTGAATGTACAAATATGCACCTTCCAATATTCAGCTAAGGCAATTGCAAATATTTTTCTTCTTCCCAAATTTACTAGTCTTTTGAACTACATGCTTATAGTTATTTTCCAATGTGAACTGGTGGGTAAGGCCAGGTTTAACAATAACAACAAAGATATGGGAAAATATGGGGAAAAAAAAACTTTTGGTGAATATCCCAATAAAGGGATTGGTTGGATTCAGAGAAGAGGTATCAAGATTTAACTACTGTGAACCCATTAGAGGAATAGGAAGCTGAGGTAGATTGGTGACTTAAGTGAAATGACTTAGGTTCAGAAGATTAATATGTTAAAACACTGTATGGTTTCTCGGACTTGGAAAACCCAGAACAAAGACATTCTTTGGAACCATATGAAGTGATAGCCGGAGCCAGGGGAAGCCATACGGAGGGGGTGGGAGGGTAGAAAATGGGAAGGGATTGTAAAGTCGATGTGATACATAGATGTATGAAACACGCAAATTCATTGTAAGTACTATGTATTACATTTGTATATTAATAAAAATAGTGGGGGGAAAAAAGGTTTCCAGGCTGGCCTGTGGGGAGAGGGAAAGTGTTGGGAGCAGTGAGAGGGTGGGAAGGGAAAAGGGATGCAGAATGTAATTTTTTTTTTTTTTTTTTTTTTTTGAGACAGGGTCGGTCTCTATAGCTCAGGCTGGTCTTGGACTCACAGCAATCCTCTTGTTTCAGCCTCCCCAGTGCTGAGATTACAGGGTTGCAACACCATGCCTGGCTTATGTGGTGCTGGGGAATTGAACTCAGGTACTAGGTGCTTACCTAAACAGTTGCTAGGCAAGCACTTCAACCACTGAGCCATTCTTCCAGCCCCAATTTTTTTTAAAGGTAATTAAAAAAACACAATTTTAATTCTACTGCCTCAACCTCCCAAGTAGATTATAGGCATGAGCAACCATGCTGGCTACAGTGACGGGGTTTTTTTTTTTTTTTCAAGTAAGTGTATTATTTTTGGAATTTAACATAAAGGGGGGGGGCTGGAGGAATAGTACAGTGGTGAGAGCATTTGTGTAGGAAAGGCAAGGCCTTTCCCTAGCACCACATAAGCTGGGTGTGGTGGTGCATACCTGCAGTCTCAGCACTCGGGAGGCTGAGGCAAGAGAACTGCTATGAGTTCAAGGCCAGCCTGGGCTACACAGTGAGTTCAGTACCAGCCTGCACTATAGAGTGAGACCCTATCTTAAGCACACAGACATACACAGAGCTAGATCTGGTAGTGCACACCAGTAACCCTAGCACTTCAGAAGGTTTAAGCAGAAGGATCCTGAGTTTGAGCCTTACCTGGGCAATTTAGTGAGATCCTGTCTCAAAACTAAAAAAAAAAAAAGCTGAAGCTGGGCTTGGTGGCACACGCCCATAATGCTCATACCTGTAATCCCAACACTCCAGTCTGACCTACAATAGTGAGTTCAGGGCCAGCCTATACTAGAGTGAGATCCTGTATCAAAAATAAAAATAAAACCTCATATTTATGGTCAATTTACTTTTTGGGGACAGGGTCTTGCTCTATAGTCCAGGCTGGTCCTGAACTCACTACGTAGCCTGGACTAGCCTTGAACTGAGGGCAATCCTCCTGCTTCAGATCCCAGAGTAGTGGAATTACAGGCATCTGTTACCATGCCCAGTTTATGTGGTGCTGAGGAACTGAACCCATGGCCTTTTGCTCTGTAGGCAAGCACTTTTACCACTGAGCTGTGCTCCCTAGCACTCAATTAACTTCCAGATAGGGTGCCATGATTAACCCAACGGGAAAATAATCTTTTTTAATCAAATAATGGTAAGACTAATGGACATACACTGCAAAGTAAAGTTAGAATCCTACCTCACGTCACAAAATAGGTCAAGACTTAAATGTAAAAGCTAAAACTATAATATTCTTAGAAGAAAATATCAGGGCAAATCTTCACAACCTTGAAGTAAGTAATGGTTTTTTAGATCTATCAAAAACATGACCAACTAAAGGGAAAAAAATGGATTTTAGCAAAATTAAATTTTTATGTATCAAAGGACACCATAAAGTAACTGGAGACTTTTGGATAAAATGATGCCCCAGTAGAGTCCCCCTACTTAATGACTCCTCACAGGCCCCTCTAAAAAGTTCAGATAGAAAAACAGGTTTGGAGCTGGAGATACAGCTCAGTGGCTAGAGCACTTGCCCTTAGTTCCCCATTACCACATAAAAATTAGCCAAGCATGGTGGCACATCCATGTAATCTCAGTACTTGGGAGACTGAGGAAGGAGGATTGCTGTATGAGGCCAGCCAGGGCTACATAGTGAGTTCAGAATCAGACTGGACAATACAGCAAGAAACTCTTAAAGTTTTTTTTAGAAGTAGGCATGGGGGCTGGCGGAATGGTTCAGCGATAAAAGCGCTTGCCTAGCAAGTGCTATATCAAGTGCCAAGTACCCCCTTTCAATCCCCCAGCACCACAGAAGCCAGGCGTGGTGGCACACGCCTATAGTCCCACCATTCAGGGGGCTGAGGCAGAAGGACTGCCGTGAGTCCCAGGCCAGCCTAGGCTCTACAGTGGGTTCAGGATCAGTCTGGGCTACAGAGCAAGACCCTGTCTCAAAAAAAAAAAAAAAAAAAAAAGTACACATGGTGGAACATACCTATGATCCTGGCACTAGGGAAAGCTGAGGCAGGAAGATTGCTGTGAGTTTGAGGCCAGCCTGAGCTACACAGTGAATATTCAGGAGCAGCCTGGAGTACAGAGTGAGACCTTGTCTCAAAAAAATTTCAGATACAGAAAAATGCTCATTTAGCTTAGAGAAAGGAAATGGCTGCACAAATTAAAAGGAAGTGGGGCTGGAGGAATAGCTCAGTGGCTAAAGACAGTGGCATTTGCCTAGCAAGCTCAAGGCCCTGGGTTGATTCCCTAACACCACATGGTGGCATGTGGGAGATTCAGGTTGGGTTGAAGACTATCTAGCACAAGTCCAGGACACTTTGGTAGAAGTAGGCCTCACTGCACAGCTGGTGTCTGAGGCAGGCCTCACGCCCCCTGTCCAGCCCTAGAGCAGTGCACGCCTGTAATCTCAGTATTCCAAATGCTGAAGATGGAGGATGGCCTTGAGTTCAGTACCAGTCTAGACTACAGAGTAAGACCCTGTCTCAACAGATAGATAAAAGGAGGCCAACAGGAAAGTTAGAAACCTCAAGGAAGTGGAAGAGGCTGGAAAACATGCCAGCCTGGTAACCTGGCCCAGGCCACCCAGGAAGAACAGGAAGTGACCAAGAACAGACAGCAGCCACAGACATGAAGTAAGCATAGGCCTAGAGAGCCCAAAACCATGGAAATAAATAGATGGGCAGTAGTGCCCTCCAGGAGAAGCAAGCCTAAGTGTAGTGCAAACTGCAAACCACCACAAGCTTTTCCCTTGAAAAGGTCTGCCCTGCAGGTCAGCAGACCAGCTCAGAAGAAGCAGTTTGCACCAGTGCCATACTAGGAAATGACACAATCAGGAGCCATTCTGGGAAGAGCACTAGTCTGAAAGGCTTTGGGAAGCAGAAGCCATAGACAGGTAACTCAGCAGAGACCTTGGAGACGTTCCTAACTAGTGCCTGGGAAGAAACTGGCACTAGAGACAGTTCTGGAGATGACAGAACAGCCTCCTGAATGGCTCAGCTGAAGCAAGATCAGGCCAAGGAGGGCAGAATGCCCTGCCCGCGGGGAACAGAAGCCAGGACAGGTTGAAGAGGTTTGCCAAAGGGACTGCATGTGAGCAAGACAGGTTGGAGGCCATCAGTCTGTTAGGTCCCCCTCACTGCATATGCCCAGCGTACAACTCAGTGGGCTTTTGGCTTTCCCCACCCCACCCTCATACTCAGAGAAACGCCTTGGCTTGACCATTGGAGTCAAGTCCCTCAGGTGAGATATACTTCTGCAGATTCAGAAATGAGAGGGAAGGAACAGGACTCATCAATGGTTCACAGCAAATACTGAGCTGGCAACCACTGCTGGCCAGCCAACTGCTACTCTCTCCTCCTCCGTATCTGGTGGACGGTCACCATCAACCATAGGACAAGGGAAAGGACTAGTTACCCAAATTAACACAGTGAAAAATTTTAGGCTTATCTCAACTGTTGATTTAGACACAGAAGATTTTTTTTTTCTCTAGCTGATCTACAATCCTTAGCAATCAGATGATGAGCAAGCAAGGCAATAAAACACCTGCAGAACTATGCCTGACTCCCCACAAACTAACACCACAGTCCCAGAAATGGTGGAACTCACAGGAAAGTAAAAAAAAAAACAAGTGGACAAGTGGTCAATCAGTTCAAACAAGACATACTTTAGCAAGTGTCAGAGACCTTTGGCAAGCTGAAAGAGAAAAACAAATATTGTCTTAATTGATTTAAAAAAGTTTAGATAGTTTCTAGAGGACACAAAAAGCTGATAAGGATAAACAAAGCAATGCAAGCAAGATACATAGGAACATTTTGGTATAGAAGAAAATCTGAAATCAAGCTAAAATTCAGGATATGGAAAACTCACTTGAGTGGCTGAAGGATTAGTACATAAGTTAGAGTGTTTGCACTCAGAAGCCTGAGGCAGAAGGACTGCCTTGAGTTCAAAGCCAGCTAGGGCTGCACAGTGAGCTCAGACCAGCCTGGACTTCAGAGTAAGACCCTGTCTCAAAAAAAAAAAAAAAAAAAAATATTGAATTTAAAGCATGGGCGGCCAGCTCCAACACTGAGGAGAGTATCAAATTTTGAAGACAAGGTTGATGACTTAAATGATGTACTCAGAGATACCTTCAAATCAACAAGAAAGCAGTGCAGATGAAAAGAGCTGCCGGATGACTTGAAGAGAACCAACCTCAGAATTGTGTGAGAGAATGATCAGAGGACAAAAAATGTTATAAAAAATTCACTGAAGGGGCTGGAGGAATGGCTCAGCGGTTAAAGCGCTTCAGTAAGCGCTAAGTACCCGAGTTTGATTCCCCAGCACCACATAAGCTGGGCACGGTGGCGCACGCCTGTAATCCCAGCACTTGGGAGGCTGAGACAGGAGGATTGCCGTGAGTCCAAGGCCAGCCCCAGCCTGGGCTCTGAAGTGAATTCACGACCAGCCTGGACCACAGAGCGAGACCCTGTCTCAAAAAAAAAAAAAAAAAAATCACTGAAATCATGGCAGAATATTTGCTGAATCTAGGAAAATATTGAGGCATATAAGAGGCCAAATAACTTGATCAGAAAAGATTACCACGTGACATTGTAATCAAAATCTCAGAAATTCAACACAAGGACTATTAAAAACAGAAGAGAAAAATAGACATTATTCTACTAAGGTCAAGCCCATTGAAATAACTGGAACTCTCAACAGAAACCTTAAAGGCCAGAAGAGCCTGGAATGAAATCTTTTAAACTCTAAAAGACAGCAAGTGTGAAACCATAGTGCGGCATCTTGGCAAAATTATCCCTAGAAATTGAAGTAAAATTTCTTCATGACAAATCCCTAAACAAATTTATGACTAGACTAGCATTGCGGAAAATACTTGAGGGAATCATTTTGGTTTTGAGTCAGGGTTTTACTCTGAAGTCCAGGCTGGTCCTGAGCTCACTATGTAGCCCAGGCTGGCCTTCAATTAATAGCAATCCTCTGGCCTCAGCCCCCAAGTGCTGGGATTAGAGGCATGCACCACCGTGCCTAGTCGTTTATGTGATGCTGGGGAACTAAACTCAGAACCTTGTACTTGCTAGACAAATGCTTTAACCATTTAACCACTGAGCTATGCCCCCAGCCCTTGAGGGAACCTTAGGTATAGAAAACAAAAGCACACACACACACACACACACACACACACACACACACACACACAAAAAGAAGAAAGAAAAGAAACATCAAAAGGGGACGTTTACAAAAAAAAAAAAAAGAACTAGTACTGAAAAAAAAAAAAAAAACGACAAAGCTCATAGCATGCCTGTAATCCCACCCCTGGGAGGCTGGAAGATTGTCCCGAATCCAAAGCCAGCCTGGGCTACATAGTGAGTTCTGGACCAGCCTGGGCTGCAGAGCGAGACCATCTCAAAAACAAAACAACAACAACAACAACAACAAAATTAATGACAGGATTCAGCAAATCTTTTCTTTGCAGGTTGTGAAGACAACATTTTATTGGGAAAAATATAGAAGGGGAAAGAAGAGTAAAGCTTCTGTTAGTCAGAAGGGGGACCCAGAAATGTACATTACCCCAATGCTAACATTCTTTTCTATTTTGGGGGGGACGAGGAGGGGAGACAGGGTCTCACTCTGTAGTCTAGGTTCGTCCAGAACTCACTATGTAGCCCAAGCTGTCCTTGGTCTCATGGCAATCCTCCTGCCTCAGCCTCCCAAGTGCAGGAATTACAGGAGTGTACCACCATGCCCAGCTTATTTATGTGGTACTCTGGAATGAACTCAGGCTGAGCACTTTCTAGCTGATAAAGTGGATCGAAAGAAACCCAACCATTTATTGCCTGCAAGACACACACTTTAGCCACAAATAATTCAGAGACTGAAGGTAAAAAAAAAAAAAAAATGTTTTTGAGTCTCGCTCTGCAGCCCAACCTGGTTCTGAACTCACTATGTAGCCTAGATTGGTCTTGAACTCATAGCAATCACCTGCCTTAGCCTTTGGACTGCTAGGATTGTAGGTGTGCACTGCCATATCCAGCTAATTTTTTTTTTTTTTTTTGAGACAAGGTCTCATTCTGTACTCCAGGCTGGTTCTAAACTCATTATGTAGCCCAAACTGGCCTTGGACTCAGGACAATCGACCTGCCTCAGCCTCCCAGTGCTAGGATTACAGGTATGCGCCCCCAAGCCCAACTTACGTGGTGCTGGGGAATTGAACTTGGGTACTTAGCACTTGTGTAGAACTTGATAGGTAAGCACTTTAAACGCTGTGCTATTCCTCTAGCCCCATATCCAGCTAATTTTTATATCTGGCTGGAAAATTGAATCCAGGGCCTTTTACATCCTAGGTAAGCACTTTTAACCACTGAGATATAGCCCCAGACCAAAAAAAATATATATTTCATGCAACTGTAGCTCTATATTCTATTTTCACAAATAGACAGCTCAGGTTGTTGGGGGGAGACAAACAGACAGCTCAACAAAACAAAAAACAAAGAAATATCAGAGCTAGGGGCTGGAGGAATAGCACAGCAGTTAAAGCACTTGCCTACTAGGCATAAGGCCCTGAGTTCAATTCACCAGCACCACATAACCTGAATATGGTGGGGGCTGGAATAATGGCACAGAGGTTAAAGCACTTGCCTAGCAAGTGCAAGGTCCTGAGCTCAATTCCCCAGAACCACATAAAGCTGGACGTGGTGGTGCATACACTCAGGAGGCTGAGACAGGAGGATATCTGTGACCTTGAGGCCATCCTGGACTACAAAGCAAGACCTTGTTTCAAAAGAAAAAAGGAAAAGAGCCAACTAAACCCACCATGGAATAAATGGACTTAAGAGATATTTTCAGAGTGTTCCATCCAACATCAAAAAAAAGTATCGTTTTCTCAACATCACACGGGACTTTATCCAAAACAGACTAAATCCTTGGCTAGAAGACATACTTAAATAAACACAAAAGAATTGAAGGGCTGGGAGTAGAACATAATGGTTAGAGTGCTTCACATGGCCTGGGTTCTATTCCCTGTAACCACATAAAGATTAGCCACACGGGCTCTAGGAATGGTACAGCAGTTAAAAAGCTTGCCTCACAAGCACAAGGCACTGAGTTCAATTCCCCAGCACCACGTAAGCCATGCATGGTGGTACATGCCTGGAATTCCAGCATTAGGGAGGCTGAGGCAGGAGGATTACTGTAAATCCAAGGCTAACCTGGACTACACAATGACTTCAGGACCGGCCTGGACTACAGAGCAAGACCCTGTCTCAAAAAAAATAAATAAATAAAATAAATAAATAAATGATTGGGGATAGAGGAATGGTTCAGCGGTTTAAGTACACACTTAGGAAAGTACTAAGTACTTCAGTTCAATTCCCCAGCACCACATAAGCCAGGTGTGGTGGATACAGAACAGACTCTCGTCTCAAAAAAAATAAATAAAACTTTTTTTTGAGACAGTGTCTGCCCTGAACTCACTATGTAGCCCAGGCTGGCCTTGGACTCATGGCAGCCCTCCTGCCTTAGCTTCCCTAGTGCTGGGATTTCAGACTTATGCTACCATGCCCAGCTTATATGATGCTGGGCAATCGAACTCAGGGCTGTACACTTGCTAGGCAAGCATTTTAATTGCTGTGCCGTTCCTCCAGCCCTCAAAAAAAAAAAAAAAAAATCAGCTCAGTGATTAAAGCATTTGCATAGTAAGCACCAGGCCAGCCTGGGCTCCACAGTGAGTTCAGGACCAGCCTGAACGACAAAGCAAGACAATGTCTCATACCTGTAATCCTAGCACTTAGGAGTCTAAGGCAGAAGGTTTGCTGTGAGTTTGAGTCCAGATGGGGCTACAAAGTAAGTCTAGGACAAGCTTGCACTAAGAAGTGAGACCCTGCCTCATAAAAAGGAGATTTCTCAAAAAACAACTCGGGGCTGGAAGAGTAGCACAGCGGTTAGAGTGCTTGCCTGCCTAGCAAGGGCAAGGCCCTCAGTTCATGCCCCAGCACCACATAAGCTGGATGTAGTGGCACTCAGGAGGCTGAAACAAGAAGATTGCCTTTAGTTCAAGGCCAGCCTAGGCTACATAATGAGTTCAGTATGAGATTAGACTACAGAGCAGACACTCTCAAAAACCAACAAAAACTCTGAAACATCTCATTTGATCCAGGTATATCTCTTCTGAATATCCTCCCAAAAGAGGTAAAAGTCATCATGCAATAGTGATACATGCAAACCCATGTTTATAGCAACACATGCGTAACAGCTAAATCTTGGAAGCAGCCCAGTATGTTCATCAACAGAAGAATGGATGAAGTAGATGTGGTAAATTTACACAACGAAGTATTCTGCCATTAAAAGAGGTAAATCTGAGGCTGGAAGAATATCACAGCAGTTAAAGTATATGCCTAGCAAGCCTAACGCTGTGGGCTCAATTCCCCAGTATCATGCATGTTGGACAAAGTGGCACACACTGGTAATTCCAGCATTCAGCAGACTGAGGCAGGAAAATTGCCCTGAGTTTCAAGGCCAGCCTGGGCTACATAGTGTGTTCAGGACTATCCTGGATGGACTACAGAGCGAGTCCCTATCTCAAGAAAGATAAATTTGAATTATTTGTAGACAAATGGATATACCTTGGGACCACCATGAGGAGCAAAATAGGGCATGATGGTGCACGTCAATAATCCCTGCAGGAGGAGGATTGCCATGAGTCTCCAAGGCCAGACTGTGCTACATAGTGAGTTCAGGACTAGCCTGGACTACAGAGCGAGACATTCTCTCAAAAAAATAAGTAAATAAATAAAAGAGCAAAATAAAACAATGATAGAAGAAAATAGGAAGATAAGACTTTGAGATGGGAGAGGGAATAGAAGAGTGAGGGGAGAAGGGGAAAGTTAAGTAAAAGTGATCAAGATGTGGTATATACATGCACAAATCCTGAAGCTAAATATTATGTATCACAAATACAGACTCATAAAAAACAAAAGCAAACAAAAACATAAAAAGGGGCAATTGAAATTAACACAGTTTTCAGAAGATTTACAAATGACCAAGAAATAATTGAATAAACATTCAGCATATTGAGCCAATAGAGAAATGAGAACCAAACAACACTGAAGTTCCAGCTTACTGTGTAAGAATGGATGTTACCAAGAACTAATGGTCGCACAGGCCTGTGATCCCAGCACTCAGGAGGCTGAGGCCAGAGGATTGCGATGTGTTCAAGGCCAGCCCGGGCTACATAGTGAGCTCAGGACTAGCCTAGACTACAAAGTAAGAACCTGTCTCAAAAAGAAAAGAATTTGAGCTCAGCGGTTAAAGCACTAGCCTAGAAAGCAAGTACCTGAGTTCTATTCTCCAGCACCACATAAACTGGGTGTGGTAGCACACGCCTATAATCCTAGCACTCAGGAGGGAGGCTGAGGCAAGAGGATTGCTATGAGTTCCGGTCCACCAGTCTGGGTTACAAAGTGAGCTTCAAACCAATCTGAACTACAAAGTGAGACCCTGTCTCAAAAAAAAAAAAAAAACAGAAAAACCTCAAAAAGTACTGGAGGAATAGCATAGCAGTTAGAGGCCCTGAGTTCAGTTCCCCAGCACCACATAAGCAAAGTGTGGTGGTGCATGCCTATGATCCCAGGACTCAGGAGGGTTAGGCATGAGGATAGCTGTGAGTTTGAGGCCAGCCTGGACAACATAGTGAATTCAGCCTGGACTAGAGAGTGAGACCCAGCCTTAAAAAAACAAAACAAAACAAAAAAACTAAAAAAATAATCAGTGAGGGCTGGAAGAATAATAAATAGCTCAGTGGTTAAAGTGTTTGCCAGCAAGCACTAAGTACCTGAGTTTAGCTGTGGTGGCATATACCTGTAATCCCAGCACTCAAGCTGTGCCTCAAAAAAGTCTAAAAAATAACTTGATCAAATACTCCTTACAATTCTTAAAAAAAAAAATGCTGTCAAGGTTCTGGAGAAAAAAAGGCACCCTTCTACATTGCTGGTGGGACTATAAACTGGTATAGCCATTATGGAAAGCAGTATGAAGATTCCTCAAAATGCTGAAAATAGGTATCCCATTTGGTCAGCTATACCTTTTCTAGGGATTTACCCCAAAGAGACATGCATACCCATGTTGATAGCACAGTTTATAACAGCTAAACCTTGGAGGTAGCCAATATGCCTATCAACAGGTTGAGTGGATGAAGATGTATATTTACACAATGGAGTACTACTCTTTCACAAAAGATAAATTTGGTAAGATTAATTTTCCATTCATAGCAAAATGCATGCACCTTGAGACCATTATGTGTAGTGAAATGAATGCAATACAAAAGATTAAATATGGTTTCTCTAACATGAGAAAATCACTATAAAAAAGTAAAGGAGAAAAAAGAAGGCTGGAAGAATGGCTCAGCAGTTGAAGCGCTTCCCTAGCAAGCGCTAAGTACCCGAGTTTGATTCCCCAGCACCACATAAACTCGACACACCTCTAATCCCAGCACTAGGGAGGCTGAGGCAGGATTGCTGTGAGTCCAAGGCCAGCCTGGGCTATAGAGCAAGACTCTGTCTCAAAAAAAAAAAAAAAGAAAGAAAAAAAAAAAGAAAAAGAAAAAAAGAAATGTGATGGGGGCTGGAGGAATGGCACCGCAGTTAAAGCACTTGCCTTACATGCACAAGGCTTTGAGTTCAATTACCCGGCAGCACATAAACCAGGTGTTGTGAGGCATGCCTGTAATCCCAGCATACCCGAGGCTGAGGCAGGAGGATTGCCATGAGTCTAAAGCCAACCTGGGCCACATAATGAGTTCAGGAGCACCCTGGGCTACAAAGCAAGACATGCTGTCTCATTAAAAAAAAAAAAAAACACAATGGAATACTATGCATCTATACAGTCCAACTGCGTGGAAGCTTTTACAAACAAATGGAAGAAACTTGAGAACATCATGCTCAGTGAAGTGAGTCAGAAGCAGAAAGTGAAACATCGGATGATCTCTCTGATATGAGAGACCCAGATCACAACTCTTATGGAACTTAAATAAAACAAAAGACAAAGTGAACCAGGAGGGTAGGGCAAGGAGGGAGGGAGGGGTGGGTAGGGGAGGGACAAAAGGAGAGTGGGAAAGTCCTTGTCACCTTGACAAGATACGTAGGTGCACAAAATGCTCAACTTCATTGTAAACCTTAAATTTTGCACTTATATATATCAATAAAATGGGGAAAAAGTGATTAAAGAAAATAGGATCATAGATTTTTATAAAGATGAAAAATGGGATGAAGGGTGATGAGTGGGTAGAAAGGAAATGGATGTAGCTTATAGAGATAGAGCGCTTGCCTAGCATGTGCAAGGCCCTGAATTCCATTCCCCAGCACCACATAAATTTACATTAGCTGGGGATGGTGACTCTATCCTGTAAACCCAGCACTCAGGAGGCTGAGGCAGGAGGATTGCCATGAATTTCAGGCCAGACTGGGCTGCATAGTGAGCTCAGGACCAGCCTGGTCTACAGTACAAGACCCTGTCTCAAAAGGGGTGGGGGTGGGGGTGGGGTAGAGGCTGGAGGAATGGCTCAGCAATTAAAGTGCTTGCCTAGCAAGCACCAAGTCAAGTGCTAAGTACCCAAGTTCAATTCTCCAGCACCATATAAGCTAGGCGTGATGGTGCATGCTTGTAACCCCAGCAATGAGGAGGCTGAGTCAGGATTGCCATGAATCCAAGGCCAGCCTGGGCACCTTCAAAATATATATATATAGGCAAGTAAAAATCATGATGTGATATACATGTGCACCAATTTCTCAAGACGATTTATTATATGGGTCACAAGTACATACTAATAAAAAGAATAATTCTGAAGGGAAAAAGGAATTAGGACAACGCACACAATGAGAGAAGATAGATAAAGGACATCAACAGATGTTTCTCTACGTAAGACACATACATAGTGAATAAACACATGTAAAGATAGTGAATTTCTCAACATCATTTACTTTTTTGGGAAATGCCTATCAAAACCACACTGAAGGCTGAGGGTGTAGCTGAGTAAAGCATAGTAAAGTGAAGGTGAAGTGTTGCCTAGAGTGTGCAAGGCCCTGCTTTCAGTTCACAGCACTGAAAAAAAAAAAAAAAACCACATTGAGGTATCACTTTACACCCATTAAAGTGGCTATAATAAGACAAGTGGCCTGAGAGAGTTACTAAGTGGTTAGAGCATGCACACGGCCCTGAGTTCATTCCCCAGCACCACATATAGATAAAGTAGGGGTGTTGGTGCACACCTGTAATCCCAGCACTCAGGAGGCTGTGGCAGGAGGACTGACATGAGTCCAAGGCCAGCCTGGGCTACACAGTGAGTTCAGGACCACCCTGTACTACAGAGCAAGACCCTGTCTCAAAAAAAAAAAAAAAGTAAAGCTGGATGTTAAGGTACAGTCCTGTAACCCCAACACCCTGGAAGTTAGAGGTAGGAGGATCACTAGTTCAAACCCTGCCTGGGCAACCTAGTGATTTAGCAAGACCCTGTCTCAAAATCAGGAAAAGGGCTGGGGATACAGCTCTGTGTGAAGGCCTTAGGTTTTATCTTCAGTACCACAGGGGGTCCTGGTAAGGATGTAAAGAAAGTAGAACCCTGTAAATGTGGATGGCTGGGGATGTAAAATGGCACAGTCTATTTGGTTTTGTTTGATTTTTGTTGTTTGCTTTTTTTGAGACAGGGTCTCACTCCATAGTCCAGGCTGGTCCTAAACTCACACATCCTTTTTGGAAAATAGTTAAGTTTTCTTTTTTTGGAGACAGGGTCTCGCTCTGTGGTCCAGGCTGGTCCTGAATTCACTTCAGAGCCCAGGCTGGCCTTGGACTCATGGCAATCCTCCTGTCTCAGCCTCCCGAGTGCTGGGATTACAGGCGTGCGCCACCACGCCCAGCTTATGTGGTGCTGGGGAATCGAACTTGGGTACTTAGCGCTTGGCTTAGCGCTTGCTCAAGCGCTTTAACCGCTGAGCCATTCCTCCAACCCCCAAGTTAACTTTTTATTCAGAAATTATACTCCTAGATACTAATGTAAACCCAAGGAAAGTGAAAACATTTACAGAAAAATGTGCGTACAAATATTTATTGTGGCGTTATTCATAATAGCCAAAAAATGGAAACAACCCATGTCCCTCAACTGATGAATAAACAAAAGTTGGCATGTCCATACAATATAATATTTAGCAACAAAAGAGATGAAGTTATTACATATGTTAAAACATGGATGAACTTTGAAAGCACAATGATAAAACAAAGAAGTAAGATGCTAAAACAAAGAAGACCTCATATTACATGATTACACTCATAAAACATTTAGAAAAGCTGTAATCCTGTCACTTTGGGAGGCTGAGGCAGGAGGACTGCCATGAGTTTGAGGCCAGCTTGGGCTAAATAATAAGTCCAGGACCAGCCTGGACTACAGAGTAAAACCCTGTCTCTAATAATAATAATAATAATAATAATAATAATAATAGTGAATTTTGAATTTTAAAGGAGGAAGCTGTATTTCAATAAAACTGTAAAGGCAGAGATACACTGCTCAGTGATAGAGCTCTTGCCGAAATTAATTAGAAAACGTACCACCAAGGGGCTGGGGCATAGCTCAGCAGTTCAAGTACTTGCCTAGCAAGTGCAAGGCCCCAGATTCAGTTCCCCAGCATGACAAACTGGGCACGGTGGCAAACACCAGTAATCCCAGCACTGAGGAGGCTGAAGCAGGAGGATTGCTGTGAGTTTGAGGCCAGCCTGGGCTACATAGTTCAGGACTAGTCTGGACTGAAAAGAAAGAAAAGGAAGGAAGGAAGGAAGGAAGGAAGGAAGGAAGGAAGGAAGGAAGGAAGGAAGGAAAAATGAAAGAAAAGACAACAATAGAATTTAAAAAGATAAAAACTGTAATACATAATTTAACACTACAATATTATCTGGTAGTGTTTATTTTTACTTCATGTAGGTAAGTTTTTTTTTTTTTTGTGGGACCTTCCCTCTGAGCTACATCTGCATCCCCTTTTTATTGTTTATTTAGGACAGAAGTTGCTCAACTGCCTAGGCTGGGCTCAAACTTGCAATCCTCCTGCCTCAGCCTCCCAAAGTGTTGGGATTATAGGCCTGCATCACTAGGCCTGACTTTAGATTATCCTCGATTTGTCAGCCAAACTGTATTTTTTAAAATTTTTATTCTTTGAGACAGGGTCTTACTCTGTAGGTAAGAGGGTCCTAGTGGTCCTGAACTCACTATGGATGGAGGCCAGGCTGGCCTTGGACACACAGCAATCCTCCTCCCTCAACCTCCCAAGTGATGGGATTACACACATGTGCCTCCATGCTGGATTTGTGTGGCACCGGGGAATCAAACTCAGGACCTTATTGCTTTCCAAGCAAGCACTCTAACTGCTAAGCTATGCCCCCAGCCCCAGACTGTAATTTTCTTGTAAGGAGAGAGTAAGTCTTCTGTTTCTTAGATATCTATGAAGCATGTTACACATAACTGGGCACAAAAGTACTCAATAAATAACTTGGTGGTTGTGAAGAGCAGCATGAATGTACATGTGCTTGTTTTCATGTGTGTGTTGAGCACACAGAGAGGTTGGAGTAATGAATACAATCTTACATAGTGAGATGACAGAATGACACTATGTGAAACTGCACAATTTAAGATTTATTTATGGGAAAAACCAGCATGATGTGGACAGTTTTGTTCTCCTCCCCTTCAGCTTCCTATTGCTCAGTGACACCACATAATTAACTATATCCTGGTCTGTGAGATTCTAAGAAGTCACTACAATCCTACCTAGACACTAAACTGTCTAGTGCCATTATTCCTCCATGACTTCCTCCTCTTCCTCCTCCTCTGTCCAGCTCAGATCATCATCTGAATCCTCAGATTCTTCTGCACCCATTTCTAACGCAACCCCTACCCTAGCCTTCTTGGCTAGTGTATCAGGGTGCTCCAGCTGGGCCCAGGATCCTGGGTCAGATTTGACCAGGGTGATTTCAACCCGAGATGGCATCAATGAGACAGAACTCTGGTCTTCATTTATGACCTGAAGGGGAAGGAAAGATAGAGGAATATAGGAGAAAGAAAGAATGAGGAAATCAAAGGGGTTGGGGTTGTGATGGAGTGGTGATGAACGAGAAGAAAATAAAAAAGGGGAAGGGGAAAGAAATGGGACATGGAGGGGAGAGAAGGATGAGGGAAGGGAAGAAGAAGGACAGAATATGAAAGCAAATAAAGTTTCCACTACAACTCTTCAGGTTTTTGTTTTGTTTTGCTTTGTTTTGAGACAGGGTCCTACTCTGGAGCCCAGGCTGGTCCTGAACTCACTATGGAGCCCAGGTTGGCCTTGGACTCACAGCAATCCTCCTGCCTTAGCCTCCGAAGTGCTGGAATTATCACCATGCCGGTTTACATGCTGCTGGGGAATGAACTTGACTACTTAGTGCTTGCCTAGTTCTTGCATAGTGCACTTGCTGGACAAGCACTTTAACAGCTGAGCCATTCCCCCCACCCGAGCCCATATTCTTATTTATTTTTTGAGACAGGGTCTCATTCTGTAGTCCAGGCTAGTCCTGAACTCACTACGGAGTCCAGGCTGACCTCGAACTCACAGCAATCTCCCTGCCTCAGCCTCCTGAGTGCTGGGATTATAAGGCATGCATCACCACACTCTGTTTATGTGGTGCTGGGGAACAGAACCCAAGGCCTTGTACTTCTAAGCAAGCACTCTAACTGCTGTGCCATTCCTCCAGCCCTTTGCAACAAATCTTTCCCTCAGAACACTATTCATTCCAGTCTGGCCCTCCTTTCACCCCACCTGCCTGCTCCTAATGTAACTCCTTCTCTTCACTTACCCCCCAGAGCTCCATCTGTGCTTGGAACACACGATTACCATCAAAGACAACATGGATATGAAGCTGAAAGAAAAGAATTCCAATACTAGTAACAATCCCAGAAAGTCAGAATAAGTCATTATGACAAGCAGGTGTGATCTGCAGGCTAGCCAGATAACCCTGACCTAACAGGTCTCCCTTCGTCTCAGGGGACGATAAAGCCTGTAGATTAACTGCATACAGCATCTCTCACTGTAAGTTTATAATATCACCCAATCCACTAACCTCCCCTCCTGTATCATATCATTCCTCACCAGGGCACCTCACATTTCTGGGTCCCTCTTCTGACTAACAGAAGCTTTATCTTCTTTTGTTCTCTTTCTGTATTTTTCTCAATAAAGTACACTCTTCAAAAAAAAAAAATCATTCCTCACCTCAGTTTGACTGGCCTTCACCCAGTTGAACGCAGGAAGTGGAATCGCGCCATATACAGTCACCACTACTAAAGAATCTGTCTGGTGCCAATCATGGCGGCAAGATGCTGGCAGCTAAAGAGAAGATGGGAAACACGGATGATAAGAACAGCTGGGATTCATAGTGTAGGCCTTTAATAACAGCGCTCTGGGAGGCTGACACAGGACAAAACACAAAGTCAAGCCCAGACCAGGCAATTTAGCAACTTAGTGAGACCCTGTCTCAAAATAAAAAATGATGGGCTAGGAATGTAGCTCACTACAAAAGCCTTGCATTCAATCCCTGGCACAAAAATAGAATACTCTTTTTTTCTTAAAGGCTGGGTCTTGCTCTGTAGTCCAGGCTGTTCCTGAGTTCAAAATGTAGCCCAGGCTGGCCTTGAAGACATGGCAATCCTCTTGCCTCAGCCTCCCGAGTGCTGGTATTACAGGCATGTGCCACCATGCCTGACTTTATGTGGTTCTGGGGAATTGAACCCAGGGCCTTGAACTTGCTAGGCAAGTACTTCATAGTCGAGCTATTCCACCAGCCCTAGAATAAACTTTTTTTTTTTGAGACAGGGTCTCACTCTGTAGTCCAGAGCTTAATGTGGAGTCCAGGCTGGCCTTGGACTCATGGCAATCCTCCTTCCTCTGCCTCCAGAGTGCTGGGATTGTAATTGTAGGCATGCGCCACCATACCCAGCTTATGTGGCACTGGGGAAGTGAACTCAGGTACTTAGCCCTTGCTAGGCACATGCTTTAACTGCTGATCTATTCCTCCCACCCCTAGAATAAACTCTTATCCAGGCATGGTGGTGCATCCTGGGTGACAAAGGGAATTAGACTTTGTCTAAATAAATGAGCAAATAAGCAAACAAATAATTAGAGGCTCGGCCTGTTCCTGGATAGGCAGAACCAACACTGTCAAAATGGCCATACTACCTAACCTGACATACAGATTCAATGCAATCCCAATCAAGATACCAGCAGCATTTTTTCACAGATCTAGAAAAAATGACCCAAAAATTTACATGGAACCACAAGCAGCTCAGAAGAGCCAAAATAATCCTAAGCAACAAAGCAGGAGGCATCACAATACCAGAGATCAAATTCTATTACATAGCAACCATGATAAAAAATGACATGGTATTGGCACAAAAACAGACAGATGAATGGAATAGAATTCAAGATGACCAAACATCCCTGAGTACCTTCCACCATCTGATCTTCGACAAAGGGACCAGAAACATACACTGGAGAAAACTGGCTAACGACATGCACAGGAATGAAAATAGACCAACAACTTTTACCATGCACCAAAATCAAATCAAAGTGAATCAAAGACTTAGACAAAAATTGGAAACACTGAACTCTGGAAGAAAAAATAGGCAAAACTCTTGATATAGCCATAGACAAGGATTTTCTCAACCAAATAACCAATGTACAAGAGATAACACCAACAATCGACGAATGCGATTATATCAAATTTAAAAGCTTCTGCACAGCAAAGGAAACAATCAACGGACTGAAGAGAGCACCACGGAATGGGATAAAAGCCTTTGCCAGCTACTCAAAGAGAGATTATCAAGAATTCATGTATTTACAAAAAAGTCTTAAATTTTGTCATGTGAATTTTTTACCAAAATAAAATTTTAAAAAAAGAATATGCAAAGAACTGAAAAACTTAGACCCTCCAAAATAAAGGATCCAATCAAAAAATGGGAATCTGAAGTGAATGAACAGTTCTCAGAAGAAGTCCAAATAGCCAATAAATACATGAAAAAAAAAATGTTCAACATCTTTAGCCATCAAAGAAATGCAAATCAAAACAACACTGAGGTTCCATCTAACTCCAGTAAGAATGGCTAACAGTAAGAGCTCAAAAAACAATTGCTGGCAAGGCTATAGGGAAAAAGGAACCCTCCTGCATTATTGGTGGGACTGTAAACTGGTACAACCACTATGGAAAGCAGTATGGAGATTGCTCAAAAACCTGAAAATCAATATTCCAATTGACCCAGCTCTACCTTTTCTAAATATCTCCCCAACATCATACAAGACTGATACATGCATACTCATATTTATAGCAGCACAATTTATAATAGCTTAATCTTGGGAAAAGCCAATATGCCCAACCACAGATGAATGGATAAAGAAGATGTAGTATATATACACAGTGGAGTACTACTATGCCATACAGAAAGACAAATTTGAGTCATTTTTAGGAGAGTGGATGCACCCTGAGACCATGATGCTCAGTGAAATGAATCAGACCCAGAAAGTTAAATATTGTATGGTTTCTCTAAGATGAAAAAAACAAACTATAAAAAATTTAAGAGATATGGAAGAGTAAGAAGATGGGGGCTGGAAGAATGGCTCACTGGTTAAAGCACTTGCCAAGCAAGCACTAAGACAAGCGCTAAGTACCCGAGTTTGATTTCCCAGCTCCACATATACTGGGCATGGTGGCACACACCTGTCATCCCAGCACGCGGGAGGCTGAGGCAGGAGGACTGCGTGAGTCCAAGGCCAGCCTGAGCTCCACTGTGAGTTCAGGACCAGCCTGGGCTACAGAGCAAGACCCTGTCTCAAAAAAAGGACTTTGTGGAGAGAGAAAGTGGGGGGCATGTGAGCGGGTGGGAAGGGGAAAGGGATATGATATGTAAATTTAAAAAAATTTAGGGGCTGGAGGAATGTAACAGCAGATAAAGCACTTGCCTTACAAGAAAGAGCAAGGCCCTGAGTTTGATTCCCCAGCACCACACAAAGCCAGGCGTAGTAGCACATGTCTGTAATCCCAGCACTCAAGAGGCTGAGGCAAGAGGATCGCCGTGAGTCCAAAACCAACAGGGCACCATAGTGAGTTCAGGAGCAACCTGGGCTAAAGAGTGAGATCCTGTCTCAAAAATTTTTAGAAAATTAAATAAATACATAGGGGCTGGGAGTGTAACTCAGCATTTAAAGCTCTTGCATGGCAAGCAAAAGAAGACCCTGGCACTACATAATAGCTGGGTGTGATGGCACATGCCTGTAATCTCATGATTTGGCAGGCTGAAGCAAGAGGATTCCCGTGAGTTTGAGGCCAGCCTGGTCTATATAATAAGTTTAGGACCAGCCTGGGCTACAAAGGAAGGCCCTGCCTCAAAAAAAAAAAAAAAACCAATAAATAAATGAATAAGTAAATAAATGTATGTCTTTGGATGTAGCTCAGTATCAAGATCCTGAATTCAATCTCCAGTACTACAAAAAATATAGAGTAGACTTTTAACCCAAAGAAGGCACCCAGCCAGAGATTAATAATATCTCATATGACAAAGCCTCTGGGCTACAAAGAAGTATGGTGCAGAATTTTTTTTTTTTTTTTTTTTTTTTTTTTTTTTTTTTTTTTTTTTTTTTTTTTTTTTTTTTTTTTTTTTTTTTTTTTTTGGTGGTGGTGGTGGTGCTGGGGATAGAAATCAAGGCTTCACACAGCCTGGGCAAGCACTCTACTACTGAACCATACCCATGGCCCAGGAGCTAAATCTTTTTAGGTCTGTATCAAAGGCACAAGGCAGAGAGGTTGGTCATGAGGTATAGAGAGGAGAATTTATCTCTGGGACTGGGTTTCAATCGAGTTTAGAGGGCTGGAGGTGTAGCTTAGTGGTTAAAAACGCTTGCCTAGCAAGCTGCAAGGCCCTGGATTCAATTCCCCAGCACCAAATAAGCTGGGTATGGCAATAGACGCTTATAATCTCAGAATTTGGGAGGCTGAGGCAGGAGGATTGCCATGTGTTTGAGACCAGCTTGAGCTACATAATGAATTCAGGACAAGATTGGACTATAGAGTGAGACCCTGTCTCAAAAAAAAAAAAGTTTACGAAATTAGTGCTTACCTGCTTCCCCCAGTCATGTCTACCAACTCTACATCCTGGCTGTGCCAGGAATGCCCCAAAATCCAGGGTCTGGATGCCACAACAGCTCCAAGACTTCATTCTGAGGTAGGAAGATAATTCAACTGAATTCCCATCTCCAAGCTCCCACTCTTACAATCAATATTAGGAGAAACCTGTCTCAGAGACCACAAATGTCCTCCCTCACCCTTCATGGAATCGAGGTGTTCCTGGGTGGTAGGTACATGCAGTAGTGTCACTCTCAGGGCCTTGGTAAACCTAATAAGGATAAGGAGGAATCAGGAAAAGAACCAGGTCATTTTAAGCTGCATCCCACTCGTGTCTGTATTCCTCGCCACATGCATGAGCTCCCTGAAGCTCTTACAGCATCGCATCCTGGGTTCTGGCAGCTGGAACCAGTCTGTATCAGAGCATTGTCAAGTCCTGGTCAAGAAAAATATAGTCAGGAACCTATTTACCTCCCTCAGCCCATGCCACTTCCACTGAATTCCAACCTGTCACTCCGCCTTCTCCAGTGCCACTTAACTAATTTCCAATCTGTGAGGCCTGCCCTCCTGATAATCCACCTACCTGCTCCAGGGTCCTGGTCTAATTCCTTTTGTTCCAATATCATTTCCAGGGCTTGAGATATATTTAATGGCAGCACCTTCAGAGGCAACTCTGACCTAGGGGATTATAGGCAAGTAATTTAGCTTTTTTTTTTTTTTTTTTTTTTTTTTTTTTTTTTTTTGAGACAGGGTCTCCCTCTGTAGCCCAGGCTGGCCTTGGACTCACAGCATTTCTCCGGCCTCAGCCTCCTGAGTGCTGGGATTACATGCATGCACCACCACGCCCAGCTTTATGCAGTGCTAGGCAATGGTACACAGAGCCCTGAAGTTGCAAGGCAGGCACTTTAACTGCTTTAACTGTGTGCCATTCTTCCAGCCTCAGATAATTTAGTTTTGATCCATTAATCACGACTGCCAGCTCCAACACTCTCACCCACGACAATGGAGTTAAAGTCTGGTAAATGTGAGGAAGGGCTGTAGAGTTGGCAGCAACTCCACTGCCAATTTTCTTTTGCTATTGTACTTTCTTTGTGGCACTGGGGATCAAGCCCAGGGTTTTCACACTGAGCTATATTCACAGCCCATTATTATTTTTGGTTTTGAGACAAGATCGTGCTAAGTCACTAAGTTGCCCAGGCTGAGCTCGAATTTGAAATCTTCCTGCATCAGCCTCCCAGTGTTTGAATTACAGGCCTACACTATCCAGCCCAGTTTCCCTTGTATTTCTTTTATTAGTATAAGTTAATAGTACATAATGGCTTTGAGAATTTGAAGTTGGTACATACATTTCACATGCCTGATTTTCACCCTTGCCAGTTCTTTTCTTTTTTCTTTCTTTTCTTTGAGACAGGGGCTCACTCTGTAGCCCAGGCTGATCCTGAACTCACGATGAAGCCCAGGCTGGCCTTGGACTCATGGCAATCCTCCTGCCTCAGTTTGTGTGGTACTGGGAAATCTATCCCAGGGCCTTGCACTTGCTAGGCAAAGACTCTAACTATTGAGCTATGCCCCCAACCCTCATTTCCCTCTTATGTAATTGTGAACTGAACATGACTTTGTTCTGTTGTTCATATTATTTTTTGAGACAGGGTCTCTCTGTGTAGTCCAGGTTGATCCTAAGTTCATATCAATCCTCCTGCCTCAGCCTCCAAAGTGCTGGGATTATAGGCATGCAGCACCATGCCCAGTTTAGATGGTGCTGGGGAATAGAATCCAGGGCCTTGTGTTTGCTAGGCAAGCGCTTTAAGCACCCCCAGTCCCTTTATTATTCTCTCAAAACTGTTCTTTGCAGCCTCCTAGCTGGCATTATTTACTTCCTTTTTCTACATCTAAGATTTGCCTTAAAGCTCTCTTCCAGAAAATAAAAAGCAATCAAGTCATGTTGAATAATCCCCCTTATGTCATTATATATTATGTATTGGCATGGGGCTATCTACTGCTCTGACTCAGTATGTCCATCCCATCATCCTCAGATCACCTTAGAACCAAGGACATTTTCAGATACAAATCTCCCTTAGGACAAAGAATATATACCACCCAAACCCTACTCACATCACTGGTGCCTATGTCCCAAACCACAACGACTCATTTATTCATTAGTCCTATTAAGCTGCATGAATACAGGAAAAACCTAGGGGCCTCCTTGTCTTTACTTAGGCCTCTCTCGGCGCAAAGTCTCTGCTGACTTTGGTATTGTTTTCAGAGGGTTTTGCTCCTGATGTGAACTTGCAGCAGGGCCCTCAGATGGAGGGGCCTCAGGAAGCTTCTCAGCAGAATGTTGTCCCACAGTACAGCCCTGGTATAGATAAGGAAATAAGGGTTAGAAATAGAATGCTTCTTTTAAGGGCAGACTCTGAGGAAGTAAAATAATTTACCTTGATGTTTAAGAACTCAGAGAAATCTACAGTTCGCTTTTGGCAGCAGGACCAACCCTGGTAACAGAGACCCAGATCAGCTTAGATTCCTGGGTATATATATTTTTTGAGACAGTCTTTCTCTGCAGTCCAGGCTGGTCCTGAACTCACTATGTAGCCCAGGCTGGCCTTGAACTCATGGCAGCCTGTCTCAGCCTCCCGAGTGCTGGGCAGGCATGCACCACCATGTCCAGCTTACACGATGCTGGGGAATCAAACGCAGGACCTTATGCTTGCTTGGCAAGCACTATAACCACTGAGCGAAGTGCCCAGCCCCCCTAGGTGTATTTCTTATAAATTATCCTGCTCTCCCTCCTCACCTACTTCTCACCTTAAGTGCATCATGGAAGACTGGGACCCCAGGATGATAGCAACAGGAATCTGTGGATACCAGTAGAAAGATCAGAGGGAAAATAACTAATCCAAATGACTTGTTTTTTTCTCCAGGTTCCTGTTTGTAGTTTCATTCCATATAAACCATCACCAAAGGCTGAAGACTACTTAGCTCAGTCACAGCCAGTATATTTACACCAAATTATGGCCAGTGATTTTTCCCCCATTGGACAGACCCACAGCTGACCACCCTCGAGTCACTCATAGAGGCCCTGGCAAGGTCAGGATTTACTTACCAGAAAAGTTGGTACTGGGGTCAAAATGTTGCCCACAGCCTTTGTTAAGGCAGAGTAGAGACATCAAGGCGTTTGTAGAATTACTAAAAGGGTATTTCAAGTAATCTGGCTACGGAGTGAGGAACACCTCTTGAGGCTTTTAGCTGCCTGCCAGAAAGGGCCAGCTGTTTCTATCTTTAGTTCAGGAGGCGTACACCTCCAAACATGGGCAAGGAACTTCAATTGGTCTTCCCAGCCAATAGGAAGGAGCTCAGGAGCTCTGAGGCTCAGGAAAAAAAGGATGAAGCAGAGCAGCACTTGGAACTTGGATGAGGTCAGCAAACCACTGCTTAGACACTTTTACATTTTGCCAATTCCAAGGCTCTGACATACCAGCCGCTGTTTGGAAATAGATACCTATGGAGACCACCCCGACTCAATGAGGATACTTGTAATTCCTCTAGCTTATTTTCTCCTCTTTCAAGAGGCTTCCCTGGCATCATTATGGCCAATTCTGTGTAACGTCAACAGTATTAATCTTTGCTCATACCACCCCACTCCTCCCCACTGGACTAGGTGAGTGACTACTTTAATCAAAAGGCCATTAGAGGGTTATACTTACAGAACCTACTGTTCATCTTTGAAGATAACTTCCCTCCCTCCCTTTCCCTTCAAAAAAAGGACAGAGAAAATTAAAAGGCTTAAAATGTATTTTAATAAGTTGATGCTGTATTACTGCTCCATTTTTTCAGAAAAACTCCAAATATAAGGTATAGGGGACAAATTAAACATGGCACACCCATAAAAAAATGCACAGCGTAACTACCTAAGATAGGCAAGGCTAAGAGCTACTGTTAAGACTTTCAGCACACAGCAACCCCGTTCCCAAGATTGTACTAGGCCTATCAAGAAAAGCTGTGAATAGCAACATCAGAGACACAATAGGGTCAATTCTGGGTTGTACTTATCCAAGAAAAAGATGGAGGCAAGTCAACACAAGATTTTTAAAAGATATGCTAAAACGAAAATCTCTAAGAGAAAATGTCTTCTTAGGACACAAAGGGTAATATATGGGATATAACAGAACCGTATGCACGCTGTCTCTGGCCTGTGGACATTTGCCTGAATTCCCACCTGGGAGAGAATGGAGAAATGGGGCTGTCATGGGGGATGTTTGATTTTTGTGGTATTATGTGGCAGTGTCTATGTGACTGAAAAAAAGCAAAACATGATGGAGAAACAATGGAATGATCAAGATTAATGGGGCTCTAACTGGATCCATTTTGGCATCATTCTCCCAGGCCCTCAATAATCACATTGAGACTTCAGGAATGCACCACACAGAACTGATTAAGCAAAATACCACACAGATCTGATTTGTTAAATACCACCTCTCCCATGCCCTCTGACTCCAGTATACTCCCTAGAGGAGTACAGGCAGGGAAGACCTAACTATGGGAAGAATCCCTAACACTTTTCCAGGGTAGAATTCTGGCTAGTCCAAAGGGGTTCCTTCTTTTAAAGGTTTTGGGAAACTAGACACTGCAACTTTATTAGTATCTGCGACGTTTGTTCGGAGCAAATTCAGCTCCAGGAGCTGCCCGGTTGAATGCAGGAGGGGTTCCACCAATTGCCCCAATTCCTTCCATTGTAGCAGCCTGGCCAAAGCGTTCAGTTGTTGGTGGGGTCTTTTGAGAGAGAGAGAGAGAGAGAGAGAGAGAGAGAGAGAGAGAGAGAGAGAGAGAGAGAGAGCACAATGTTACAATAGAACCTTTGTTCTAAAACAAACAAAAAACAACAGAACCTCTGTCCTAAAATTCACTCACCTCCACTGGAGGCCATTCCCATTCAACTATTCAAGGCTCCTGATGCTAGCAGAGAGTTAAAGTCTGCCTATAACCCTAGCTGATAACCCTCAAAAGGAGAGCTGTACAGTGTAGGAACAAACTCATCATTCTTACCTTTAACTTTTTTTGAGAGACAGAGAGACAGGGTCTTGCAGGCTGGCTGCAGACATACAGGCTGGCCTCAAAGAGCAATCCTCCCGCCTCAGCCTCTCCCCCAGGTGCTGAGATTACAGATGTGAGCTACTGCGCCCAGCTATTATGTGGTACCAGGAGATGAACTCAGGGCCTCATGTTTCCTAGTCAAGTGCTCTAACCACTGTGCTATGTCTCCTGCCCACTTTTACCTTTATAATCCATGTTCCTCACTACCAATTAAACAATAACACATACTAACTTTGGCTGGATAAGTTCCAGCCAAGTCTTTTCTCCTGTTAGGTATATAGGTAAGAGCAGATCATCACTCTCCATTAATTGTGCCTATCCAGCACTATCCATTTTGATACAACAACTAAACCTCTAGATCATGTAAAGCATGAAGTCTTTAGATTCACATCTATTTTTTTGTGAAAAATGTCTAGCTTTTGGGCTGGAGGAATGGCTCTGCGGTTAAAACACTTGACTAGCAAGCACTAAGTCAAGCGGTAAGTACCCGAGTTTGATTCCTCAGTACCACATAAACTGGGCATGGTGGTGCATGCCTGTAATCCCAGCACTCAGGACGCTGACGCAGGATTATCCTATGTTGGAGGTCAGCCTGAGCTACACTGTGAGTTCAGGACCAGCCTGAACTGAAGAGACTCTGTCTTAAAAACAAAACAATGAAGTAGAGATATGGCTCAGTGGCAGAATGCTTGCCTAACATATATGAAACCCTAGGCTCAATCGCTATCACAGAAACAAACAAAAAAGAATCTAAGGTTACATTTCATGAATGCCAGTAGTCCTAAAGATTTGTCTGTTAAGAAAATTAAGGTAGGACCAGGAGCTATAAAGTTAAAGCCCCTTCTCCTACGATTTGTAATTGCTGTTAAGGCCCTGTAGTGTATTACCAGTCCCAGAGTTCCATCTGGCATCATAGTGGCAGGTCCTGGAGGAGCTGGGGTACCAGCTGGCACAGGAGCAGGGGGCATGGCGCCTCTGTTGTTTATGCCCATAGCACCTAAAGCATAGTGTGATCAGTACAGGGGTGAGAAGATATTATTAGTCTCCATATTAAAGCAAATAGTAAGATCTCTGGGCTAATGTATGTTAATCTTTAAAAAATGTTTAAAAAAGAGGTTCCTAGATATGAGCCCCTTAAATCTAGACTAGATAAGAAGAGTTACATAGTTTACCAGACACCAAAGAAAAAAAGGAAATCAGAGACATTACCATTTAAGTCCTTACCTCCCATAGCCATCTGACCCATTCGTATCTCTTGCTCTCTCTGAAAAAAAAAATACACAAGACAGTCCAAGACAACATTGCATTCTACCACAATCTATTGAGGACCACACACTATGAGATTTCAGTAGTGACAACACATTCCAAGAACACTGAGACAAAGCTAAGGCACACTAATGGCCTCTTGCTAGTTGTACAGTGAGTTCAGGTCACAGAGCTACTTGGACAAGTTAAGTTTCTCATTAGGAACAGAGAGAGGTGAGAGGCAGGGGAACCAAGAAGTTCTTCTAAGGCTCCAACTTGTACAATTACAAAGACAGCAGTAGATTAACCAAGGCTATTACAGAACTCAATCCATTCCTATAATCAATGAGTCCAACCAGTATACAGGGGGTCCCAACTTTTCGACCTAAATTGCTTAGGAAAGATGAACTCCCCTTCAAGCCTTACCTCTCCATTTAATTTCTTTTTTGTAAAGGAATCTAATAGCAGGAGTAAGGATATAGCTAGCGCAGTGATTAACGTACTTGCCTAGCATGGACAAACAAGGCCCTGGGTTTGAATCCCCAGTGTCACTTAAGAGATTAACTGGGCGGGCTGGTACATGCCTATAATCTGCCTGCAACCCTACACTCAGGAGGCTGAGGCAGAAAGACTGTCCTGAGTTCAAAGACAGCCTGGGCTATGAAGTGAGCTCAGTACTAGCCTAGACTGCAAAGCAAGACCTTGTTTCAAAGAAGTTTCACAGCACAGAAACTACAGTTGTAAGCTCATCCTAGCAGCTTTGTCATGTCACAAATAGCCTGGCAACTCGTGGCACAAGGCAAATATACCGCATCAGGGAAGGTTCCCTTGAATCCTTCCTGTTGCCGCCGCATCATCTCTTCTTGTTGCCGCCGCATTTCTTCCTCACGACGCCTGCGCTCCTCCTCCTGCCTGGAAAAGTCACCAACATATTTAAGACAGAGGCATTCCAGAACTTGAATGGATCTTAATAGAATCTCAAGTCAAGAAGACCCAGCCTACTGAACACTGTCACAGCTCATGAAAAGCTAAGGCAATACCCAGAGAATCCTCACAAGACCAGTACTTGGCTGTTTTCTCTCTAGTGCAGTCTCTACCACTTTCTAGAACAGGTAATTAAACATCTACCATCCAAAGGGAGATCCTGAGAAGCAATCAGGAAATACTTGCCAATACACTTACAAATATATAAGGTAGCACAGTACCAGGAAATAAGAGGGAGACATTACCTTTTAGAGCTGCTAAAGAGAAGAGGTTCATGAAAAGGAGTTACCTAAGCTCCAGCTGCTTCCGTTTTTGCACCTCTTGGTTATGCAGTTCTTCCATTCTCCGAAGTTCTTCTTGGCGTCTCATCAAATCTATAAACAGGTTGAGAGTACTCTTCATATGTGCTCAATAAAACTTCCATAAATATTCAGGAAGCAAAGAGGATATAATTTTTGAGTAGCCAACTTTACAGGTCCCAAAAATTAAGTCAAATTTTGATTTCCTTCTCCTAACAATCTAGTATTAGTATTCTCTGCTACATCTTCAAGCCCCTGTGCTTACCAAGATCAACTCAAGTTGTTTCAGAAGCAAAGATCTACATTACTAAACAATACAAAGAAGTTCCTGATAAAAGCCATTTTGTTGTAGCTTTAAGACTTACAGGACTATACTTACCCTGCCTCATCAGCATAACCTGGTGTTCATGGCGAGCAGCCTCCATCTCCATCTCCAGCTTCTCACGAGCCTCCTTTATGTTGCGGTCCACTTGATCCTGCTGCTGCTTCTCCATCTCAATAAGCGCCTTCCAGCGCATGGCATACTCATACTCAAAGGAACCAGGCTGTGCAAATCTAGGTGGCTGCTCTCGCTCCCTATAGGCAAGGTCCCAAGATCATTAATGCTGTCCAAAATACCCCCCGATTAAACATCACATTCACTCAGAGACAAATGAATGCAAGTAAACATGTACATTATGTTTACGATACACTCCTTTAAAGGTGTCTCAAGAATAGGGAAACACCTGATAGGTAACCTGTCCGGACCACATACTTGTGAAATTGCTGGTTCTTTATCACCAGCTTCTCTGGAAGTCCCTCTTCATCATCTAACTGGTCCATGGGCTCCACAGTCACAGGACGAGGAAATCTGAGTAAAAGAAACTCAGTATTAATTCATACCCTATACCTGTCACTCCAACAAATAGCTAGCGGTCCAGAATGAAAAATGAGACTTGTTTTTCTTTTTTTTTTTTCATTGTCTTGCTCTTTAGCACAGGCTGGCCTTGAACTCACAGCAATCCTCTTGCCTCAGCCTCCAGAATGCTGGAATTATAGGCTTGTGCTACAACATCCAGGTTATGTGGTGCTAGGGAATCAAACTCAGGGCATTAAATGCTGCGCTATTCCTCTAGCCCCCTTCAGGGCTACTTATTTTTAAAAGGAGTTTTCACACTTAACCTCACAAAATCAAATCCTTTTAATGGTATTATGGAGAGCTGGGGTTAATAAGAGAGTCACCAAGCCTTGGATGTGTGAATATGGTCACAAAATAATGTGAAAGGTAGGTTGAAGTATTCAAGTACAGTCTAATATCTGGTATCTCCAGAACTCCACTAAATAAACTAGGTAAATGGTAATATACATACATAAAAAATAAGATATCATATGCATTAAAAACTACTGAATTAAAGATTTTTTTGCTTATTTTTAACCAAAACTCTTTTGTGACACAGTAGTTTTTACTTTCCTTCTTAATTCCTACCCACTAACCTCCCTCATATCCCCGTTCCCTCTACACAAAGAAAAAGATTAATCTTCACGCCACTTCCTTTAAGATTATACTGAAAACCCTACTAGAAAGGTGATCTAGGGGCAAAGGCATAGCTCAATGTTTAGAGTGCTTGCCTAGCGTGCACAAGTCCCGGAGTTCAATTCCCCAACACCATATATATTAGCTCTGCGTGGTGGCACACGCCTGTAGCCCCAGTACGTGGGAAGCTGACGCAGGAGGATTGCCATGACTTTGAGGCCAGCCTGAACTACAGAGCAAGACCCTGTTTAAAAAGAAGTAAAGAAAGTCAGCCTGCCAGGTGGTCTGTTATCAAATGTCACGCGCGCGCGCGTGCGTGCGTGTGTGTGTGTTACTAGGAATTAAACCCAGGGTTCTCTAAATTGAGCTACATTCCCAGCCTTTTTCTGTTTTATTCTGAGACAGGATCTTGGTAGATTGGTGAAGCTCCACATGAACTTGTACCGTTCCTGCCTCAAATTCTTGAGCCACTGGGATTATAGTCTTCCACTAGTGTTCTTGGTGTAATATCAAGTCTTTAAACAATGAGACACAAAGGCACACACCATGTAGTCGCAGCACTTTGAGAGGGGAAAAGCAGGAGAATTCCAAGTTCATGGCCATCTTAGGCAACTTACTTTAAAAAGTAATGTACATGCAGCTCGCTGCAAAGACCGTGGGTTCAATTTCCAGTACTGAAAACAAAAGGTCTTTAGGGGGCTAGAGAAACAGCGCAGTAGTTAGAGAACAAAAGCAATGCTGAGTTCAATTCCTTAGCACCACATAAAGCAGGTGTGGTGGCACAGGCCTCTAATCCCAGCATTTGGAAGAATGAGGCATGAGGTTTGCCTGTAGTTCAATGACAGCCTGAGCTACATAGTAACTTCAAGACCAGCCTGAACTATACAGCAACATCCTGACTCGAAAGAAAGGGAAGAAGGGAGGGAAGGCAGGAAGGAGGGAGGGAGGGACGGAGGAAAGGAAGGAAGGGTCTTGAAATGTAGGAACCATAGTTATTAAAGGTTAATACCCCAGGGGCTGGAGGAATGGTACAGTAGTTAAAGCACTTGCCTTGCAAGCAGGATTCCCCAGCACCCGATAAAGCCGGGCCAGGTGGTACACTCCTGTAATCCCAGCACTCGGGAGGCTGGAGGCAGGAGGATTGTTCTGAGTCCAAGACCAGCCTGGGCTACAGATCAAGACCCTGTCTCAAAAATAAGAAAAAGAAAACAAAACAAAAAACACAGGTATTTCGCTAGGCTACAGAAAAAAAAAAATTATTCAATGGTCACAGCACTTGCCTAGGGAGTACAAGGCCCTGGGTTTGAGTTCCTAATACGAAAGAAAAAGTCTATTTCTGAAAACTCTTCACTTACGTGGTTAGCAGGAAGGACCCTTCACTGCATCTGTCCAGAGCTTTCCGTGCAGCTGGCTTCCCTGAGAACTCAACAATGCCTTTTCCTGAAGGCCTTCCTCGATCATCCACAATGACTACAGCCCTTTCCACCTGGCCAAACACAGAAAAAGCTTCTTCCAGCAGTTCGTTGGACACGTACTGAGGAAGGTTTCGAACTGTAAGAGATGCACTATGGCAAGCAAAGCGCACACGCAGCTGCTTTCCACGGAGCGGCATATTGTCTAGCTCCACTTTGGCAATCTCCGCAAGGGTTCGCGTTTCCTAAGAGGAAGCAGAACATCAGAATAACTCAGATGAACAAAGACCATGTGTGTAACCATCAATAGTCTAAAGTAACATAGCTCAGTAACAAAATGCCCCCCAAACCTTGGTAACAAGCACAAGAAACAATGGAAAGAAATGAACTGTATTTCAGGTAACTCACTGATTGCCTTAGCTTATTGAAATTGGAAATTCTAAGAATACCACCTACATAAATAGGTTATTCTTCTAAGTGATAACATACAGAAAATAAAGATGAGCCTAAAATTTACCCTTATATTTAATACGTAGATACTTTAATTTTTCATTACCAACTTACCAGAAGCATTTATGCTTCAAGGGGCTTCTTTAGAACCAAAGGCTTCAGTATGACTCCTACCCCTGTATTGCTGAGGTTATCTTGATATGCTGCTATTACCATCTCAGGAGGACTTGCATTCTCTGTGTAATTTTTTTTTTTCTGAAACAGGATCTTGACCTGTAGTTCCAGCTGCTCCTGAATTCACCATGTAGTCCAGGCTAGCCTTGGACTCACAGCAATCTTCCTGCCTCAGCCTTCTAAGTGCTGGGATTGTTCAGTGTGTGCTACCATGTCCAACTAATTTTTATGTGATACAGAGGAACAGAACCCAGAGCACTGTGTATGTTATGCAAGTGCTTAAACCACTGAACTAGGTCAATGGACCTGAGTACATAATTAAGTATCTGGCACCTCATTTTATGAACATCCACTTTATGTCTTTGAGTGTATACTTTTGAATTCTGCGTAATAAATCTTCCTGAGAAACTTAAAAGAACTCGTATGTACAGTCTTGAGTTAGTGGTAGATGGTAATGAGAACTAGCTCTGACTATCTCCCATCTAGCTCTTCCTGCCACATTGTGCTCATTTACAGAGGCAGACTTTTACATACTTTCTTTTTGAGATGGGGTCTCACTGTAGTCCAGGCTGGCCTTGAATTTACAGCAATCTTCCTGCCTCAGCTACCCAAGTGCTGGGATTATAGGCTTATACCGCTTGGCTTATGTCCAGCTTATGTAGTGCTAGGAAATCAAACTCAGGGCCTTGTGGATGCATAGGCAAGCATTTTTTTTTTTTTTTACCACTGTGCTCTTCTATGCCTCCAGCTTACTTTTTCTAAACCATATCAGATTTTTAAAATAAGGGCTAGAGAAATAGCATACTGGTTAAACGACTTGCTTAGCAAGCAAGAGGCCTTGAGTTGGACTCCCCAGCATAAACCAGGTGTGGAGGTACACGCTTGTTAATCCTAACACTCAGGAGGCTGAGGCAGTAGGACTGCTCTAAGTTTGAGGCCAGCCTGGGCTATACAGTAGGTTCAGGACCAGCCTGGACTATAGAGTGAGGCCCTGTTTCAGAAAAAAAGGGGGGAGGGAGGGGACTGGAGATGTAACCCAGTGTGATGGCCCCACAGTCTCCATTCCTGGTACTACAAACAAAAATAAAATCTACATTTAAAAATAGGTAAGCTGGTTGTAACAGAACATACTTGCAATATAAGCCATCTGGGAGATTGAGGAAAGAAGGCTGCCAAGTTTGACCCCAGCCTGAGTAACTTCAGTAAGACCTTGTCTTTTTTTTTTTTTTTTTTTGAGATAGAGTCTCACTGCATAGCCCAGGCTAGGCTTGGATTCATGGCAATCCTCCCACCTCAGCCTCTCAAGGGTTGGGATTACAGGTGTGTGTCACCACACCCAGCTTTATGTGGTGCTGGGGAACTGAATTCAGAGCCTTGTGCTTGCTAGGCAAGCACTTTAACCACTGTGCCTTTCCTCCAATCCTTTTTTTGGAGGCAGTGTTGCATTATAGTCCAGTAGGGTCCTGGACTCACTAAATAGCCCAAGCTGGTCTCTCACAGTAATCCTATCTGGGCCACTGGGGATATTGGAATTATATGCATTAGAGGCCTGTACCTCTATGCCCAGCTAATCTTTGTGTAGCGCTGGGGGAACAGACCTCAGGACCTTGCCCATGCTAGGCAAACATTTTAACCACTGAGCTATGCCTCAAGCCCAAGACCCTGTCTCAAAACAAAACAGTGAAGATGTAGCTCATTGCAAAGGCACTGGATCCAATCTGCAGTACCGCAAGAGGGGAGGGAGAAAGAGTAACTCAGGAGTTAATAGTGCTTGCCTAGCAAGCGAAAAGCCCTGGGTTCAATTCTCCAGCACAATATAAACTGGGCATGCTAATGCATGCCTATAATCCCAACATTTGGGAGGATGAAGCAGGAGGTTTGCCCTGAGTCCAAGGCCAGCATGGATTCAGGACCAGCCCAGACTACAAAGAGGCTGCCACAAAGTGAGGCCCAATGGTGCATGTTCATAATCTCATCACTCTGGAAGGCTAAGGCAGGAGGATCACGTCTGAGCCCAGCCTAGGCAATTTAACAATTTATTAATACCTAGTCTAAAAAAGGGGCGGGAGTATTAGAAGTGGCCTAGGGTTAACTTAGTGTAAAGGCAATAAATTAGTTCCCCAGTACTACAAAAAATTAAATTAGGGGCTAGAGAAATGCCTCAGCAGTTAAAAGTGCTTGCCTAGCAAGTGCTAAGACAAGCACTAAGTACCCAAGTTCGATCCCCCAGCACCACATAAACTGGGCATAGTGGCACATGCCTGTAATCCCAGAACTCAGGAGGCTGAGACAGGAGGAAGCAGGAGGATTGCTGTGAGTCTAAGGCCAGCCTGGGCTCCACAGTGAGTTTAGGACCAGCATGGGCTACAGTGTGAGACCCTGTCTCAAAAAAACCCTATCAGAAATATTTTGTTAAATAAACCTTGATAATGTCTAAATAAATATTTTCTAAAACAAAAATTATGATACTAAACTATACTGGAGAACAGGTGAAAGGTAGAGATTAAAAAATTAGTCATGATCTGATCTAACAGTTATTAAAGCTAAATAATACATACTATACATATATATGTACACACACACTATGTACATATACTATACTGGGCAATACACGTTCATTATACCACTCTTTTTACTTCTGTTCAAAACAAAAAATGTTTAAATGGGTAAACTTTATCCTCCAGTAGCCTAGGCAAATTAACCCATGCTGTCCCTAAAACCTATGAGGAAGCCGGTATGGTGGCACATGCCTATAATCCCGGCACTCAAGAGGTTGAGGCAGGATTTCTATAAACTCAAGGCCAATCTGGGGTTCATACTGAGTGCAGGACCAGCTTGATCTACAGTGAGATCCTGTCTCAAAAAAAGAAAAAAGACTTGAGTTCTTAAAATTAAAATCTAATCTATGTATCTGTCCTGCTTCAACAGAAATAAGCTTTCAACAACCTCAAGAATTATTTTTCCATATCCATTCTCCACATTCTCCAGCTTCCCTACCTATTAAAGCATATGCCCCAAAGCCTAGGGTTGCTCACCAGGCGGATAAAGCCAAAGCCTTTATCCTTGTGAATGAAAACTTCGCCTGCCTTCCCATATTTCTCAAATAGTTTCCTCATTTCCTCTTCAGTGATGTCAGGGGGAAGATTGCCCACAAAGAGACGGCTACGCTGGGTGAAGGTCTTCTCTCCTGGTTTCCTAAAATTCTTCAGATCAATAGTCAAGCCTTCATCTGAGAGAAGAAACATAGTTACTCAAGAGATTGAAGGAAAAAAAAATCACAAAGACGTCTTTAAAGAGCTTACAAGCACCACTGGATTAGAAACAACTGTTATAGAAGGCAAATAGCATCTACCAATGCAACATATCCATTAGCCATTTGAACCTTAGAACTCAAAAGCAGTACTCAGATTTGCGGGATCTTCTCAACTACTCTGCTGCAGGCCCAGACCAAGCCAGACAGGGACAATAAAGGACTAATGACCAAAAAGAAAATTAGGTTAATTCAAGGAATCCTCTACCACAGAAATCAGATTTTAACATTTGTAACAATTTCTTTTCCCTTTAAGTTTTATTTTTTTGAGACAGGGTCTTCCTCTGTAGTCCAGGCTGGTCCTATAGTTCAGGCTGGTCCTGAACTCACTGTGTAGCCCAGGCTGGACTTGGACTCACAGCAATCCTCCTGCCTCAGCCTCCCAAGTGCTGGTATTACAGGAGTACACCACCACACCCAGCTCATGTGGTACTTGGGGGATCGAACTCAGGTACTGCTTTAACCACTAAGCCAGTCCTCCAGCCCCTGTAACAATTTCTATTACTCAGTGATAGAGTACTTGCTTAGCATGCAGGGGGCTCTGGGGTTCAATACTTGCACTAGAAATACATGTGCACACGTGTGCATGCACATTCACACACATGACTCTAATCTCTCAATCTCTATAATCTTAAAATTCTCATTTCTCAGTCTTAGGAGAATAAAATAAAATGAGTTGACAAAGTATGCTTTGTAAGAACTTTTTTGGAAAAACAAATGAGATTCGTTCTAGTCTTACTTAGAAGCATATTACACTGATCATATGCCTATCATCCTAGCACTCAAGAAGGCTAAGGCAGGAGGACCTAAGCTTAATATTTAGCAAGACCCTATCTAAAATCAAAAACTAAAATGGCCTAGGGAGGTAGCTCAATGTAAAGGCCCTGGGCTCAATCCTTGGTGCTACCATATAAAAGGGCATATGGAAGATACTCAAAGTTTACTAATGAATGGGAACATATAATACAGTCAAAGCATTAGTAGCCTGGTGAAACCTTGTCTTGAAACCAAAGATAAATTTAGTACCAACTTATTCCAGTAAGCATTACTCATTATTCTCTTTAAGTATCAATTCATTGGTGACTACCTCTAAGGACCACGCTGAGGTAAAACAGACACCAGTTTAGCAGTACAATGTGCCCACACAGCAGAGGAACACTATATTCAACTACTGTCACAGGTGTCTACCCACTGGTTTCAAGGTCTTTGCCTTTTTCTACCCTATTACTAGATAAATCCAAATAGAACAAAGGTGTACCATAATGAAGGTCTATTCCCTCACAATCCCAAGAAACTAATATATAAAACCCAAGAAAATATTCCCAAGAGGGAACCTATTTCGACCTCATTATCTAGAATTTACTCACTTTGGCTGCTGGCCTGCTGACCATTTGCAGGAATTGGTGGCGGTGGTGGTTGCTGCTGCTGCTGCTGGTGATGCTGCTGGTGGTGATGCTGATGATGCTTCCTTGGAGTATGGTTCTGCTTCTCTAAGTTAAAGGTTTTATTGCTCTGCATTTTTGCACTCTAAAAGAAGAAAAATGTACTGTATTTGTGTTTTTGGTTTCTTTTTTCTTTTTGAGACAGGGTCTTGTTCTGTAGCCCAGACTGGTCCTGAATTCACTATGGAGCCCAGGCTGGCTCTGTACTCATGGCAATCCTCCTGGTTTTTTGTTTTTGAGACAGGGTCTTGCTCCAGAGTCTAGACTGGTTGTGAACTCACTACGGAGGCCAGCATATCCTCACAGCACTCCTGGATTACAAATGTGAGCCACTATGCCCACTTTAACGTGGTGCTCGGGAAATAAACTCAGAAAGAGCCTTGCTAGACAAGAGCACTTTGCTGAGCTATTCCTCCAGTCCACTCTGGGTTTAATTCAGTTTCCTTTGGTACTCAAAGTAAAAAAAACCAAAAAACAACAACAACAAAAAAATTCAGTGTCAATGCAATTAGTTACATTTCTAATAATTTGTTATGTCATTACCTTTGATATTCTAGCTTTTGCCAGAGCCAAAAAATTAAGGCACTTTGAAAAACCATGGCAAAGAAGTACAATTCAAAATTCTAAAAACACATGTAGGAGGCCCTGGCTTCAATCCTGAGCACTCAAAAAAATTTCAAACTAGATGAGAACTTGCACTAGAATCAATCAATCTATCTATCTATCTATCTATCTATCTATCTATCTATCTTTTTGAGACAGTCTCTCTGTGCAGCCCAAGCTGGGCCAGAACTCAAGCAATCTTCCTCCTGACTGAGCCTCTCAAGTGCTGGGGATTACAGGCATGTGCCACCATGTTCAGTTTATCTGGTACTGGGTAATGAACTCAGGGCCTTGAGCTTGGTAGGCAAGCGCTTTTTTTAACCACTAAGCTATTCCTCCAGCCCCTTTCACTAGAATTATTTAATAAATCTTCCAGTTCAATGCTACACATTAAAGGAAACCACTACCCCAAAATAACACACTACTTAAAAATCGGTCCTATTGGGGCCAGAGGAATACCACAGCAGGTAGAGCACTTGCTTAGCAAGTGCAAGGCCCTGAGTTCTATTACCCAGTACCACATAAACAAGGAGTGATGACAGACACACATAATCCCATACTCAGGAGGCTAAGGCAGGAGTACTGCTGTGAGTTTGAGGCCAGCCTGGGCTACACTGTGAATTCAGGACCAGCCTGGATTAGAGTGAGATCCTGTCTCAAAAAAATAGTAATTGGTCCCATCATATATCAAAGCCTATCTTAAGAACACAGTGATGGAGAGCTAAGCATGACAGTATACACCACCTTTAATTCTAGCACTCTGGGGGCTGGAGGAATAGCTCAGCAGTTAAAGTACTTGCCTAGCACATTCTAAATACCTTAGTTTGATTCCCCAGCACCACATAAGATGGGCATGGTGGCAGTCACCTGTAATCCCAGCACTGGGGAAACTGAGGCTAGAGGATTCACTGCCAACATGGGCTACCTAAAGAGTTCAGGACCAGCCTGGACTACAGAGCAAGGCCTTGTCTCCAAAAAAAAAAAAAAAAAGAAAAAAGAAAAAGAAAAAAGAATGAAAGAAAGAAAGAAAGAAAGAAAGAAATTCTAGCACCCGGGGAGGTTGAGGTGAGGAGTATCCAAATTCAATCTCAGCCTGTACAACTTAGTGAGAACCTGTCTCAAAATAAAAGATAAGCCAGGCCCAGTGCAGATGCAACTAATCCCAATAATCTGGGAGGCTGAGGCATGAGGATTCCAATAGCAAGCCCAACCTGGGCAATGTAGTGACTTAGCGAAAATGTTAAATAAAAAATGAGCTGAAGATGCAGTTTAGTGTTAAGGCTCTGGGCTTGGCCCCAAGTAGCATAAATAAATAAAATAAATAAAATTAGGAAGAAGAAAAGGATATAAAAATGACCAAGATGAGATATGTGTATCTACCAATTCCTTAAGGTGAATGAAATTTTTATGTTTTGCAAATACATAATAGAAATAATTTTGGGGGGAAATTTTCTTCAAACAAACAAACCAGGGCAGGGATTATAGCTCAATACCAAGGCCCTGGTTCAATATCCAGTACAGGAGGGTATGGGGTGGGGGGAAAACAACCTACAATGACAAACAAATTCTAGTTATCACAAACACAAGGACTAATGAGATCTACCTCTTTTCTGGCACCTAGCAGAGTTCTAAAATCATAGTACACATTACAGAATCAACAGTGGGATAAATATGGGTTGAGGGTTTAGACATATTTACATTAGACTTGTAATAGCTAAATCTTGGAAGCAGCTAACATGTCCATCAACAGATAAATGAATAAACAAGATATAGCCAGATATGGTATCACATGCCTGTAATCTTAGCACTTGCACTCAGGAGGCTGAAGCAGGATTGCCAAGTTTGATGCCAGCCTGGCCTAACAGTGAGTTCAGTACCATCCTGGAATTCAGATAGGGATCCTATCTCAAAAAAAGGCTGGAGGAATGGCAGGCCCTGAGTTAATTCCCCAGCACCACATAAAGCCAGGCATGGTGGTACACTCCTGTAATCCTAGCAACTCAAGAGACTGAGGCAGGTGGATTGTCCTGAGTTCAAGGTCAGTCTGTGTTACATCAGTGAGTTCAGGACCAGCCTGGGTACACAGTAAGACCCTGCCAAAAGAACGAAAGAAAGAAAGCGTGCGAGAGAAAGACAGACAGAAAGCAGGCAGGCAGAAGAGAAGAAAGAAAAGGAGCTGGAAATGTAGTTCAGTGCAAAGGCCCTAGGCTTGACTTCAGTATCACACACACAAAAGGCATGGTGTTACGAGCCTGTAATCCCAACACCTGAAAGGCTGATGCAGGAAGATCACAAGTTTGAATCCCACCTGAGCAACTTAGCAAAACCCTATCTCAGAAAAACCAAAAAGAGCTGGGGATGTAGCTCAGTGCAAAGGTCCTGGGTTCAACCACTAATCCACTAATTCCACAGATGCGCGCGCGTGCACACACACACACACACACAAAAAAAAAAACATTGTAAATTGGGCATAGTAGCACATGCCTATAGTCCTAGTACTAAAAGAGGCTGAGGCATGAGGATACTAGAAGTTGAAAGCTAGGTAGTGAGTTCAAGGTCAGCTTGAACTACACAGCAAGATTAGGGGGAACTGAACTCAGGGCCTTGAGCTTGCTAGTAGGCAAGTGCTTTAACTGCTGAGCCATTCCTCCAGGCAGGTTATTTAAAACTACTTCCCAAAAGACTAAGTCTGGTGATCACTGAAACATGCTACACAAGACTCCACCCTTTATTACTTACAACTATCTTGTTTGCAGGTTAATTCATAATTTTTTACTTTACTAATTCATTTAACAACTATTCATTCACTGACTGTCTACCATTCAATGCTGTATTAGATGCACAGGATGGATCAGTGAAAAAAACAGATTCTTGCTTTCAGAGACAACACAATATACATAATAAACAAGTTATATGGTAGGTAGCGCTGGGTATGGTGACACATGCCGAAAATCCTAGCAATGGAGGTTGAGGCAATAATATGGCAAATTCCAGCCTAGCCTGGGCAACTCAGCAAGACCCTGTCTCAGAATTAAAAAATAACAGCGTCTGGAGGAATGGAACAGTAAAGTATTTGCCTTGCAAGCACCACAATAACACTGGTACACGCCTGCACTCAGGAAGCTGAAGCAGGATTGCCATGAGTCCAAGGCTAGCCTGAGTTCAGAACCAGTATGGACACAGAGCAAGACTGTCTCAAAAAAAAAAAAAAAAAAAAAACCCCACAAAAACAAAGCTAGAATCTGGGGGCATAGCTCAGTGATAAGAGTGCTTGCCTAGCAAGCACAAGACCCTGGGTTCAATACCCCAGCACAACTTATCACTAGTCCCAGCACTTGGATGGCTGAAGTAGGATTGCTTAGAGTTTGAGGCCAGCCTGGGCTACACAGGGAATTCAACCAGTTGTGACTTCAGAGTGAAACCCTGACTCCAAAAACAAATGAGCAAAAAAAAAAAAAAAACCTTGCCTGCCACATTTGACCCAAGGTACTTCTGATTTTCCACCATTATAATCAATGTGCAGAGACACATCTTTGGGCACATCCATACGTAAACATTCTTCCCACAACTTCTATTTTTGGAGGTTGGAGGAATAGCTCAGTCGTCAAAGTGCTTGCCTAGCAAGTGCCAGGCCATGAATTCAATCCCCCAGCACCACATAAACCAGGCACAGTGGCATAAATATATTATCCTAGCACTTGGGGGGTTGAGGCAGAAGGACTGCCATAATTTTGAGGCCAGTCTGAGCCACATAGTGAGTTCAGATTCAGCCTTGACTCTAGAGAAAGACTCTGTCTCAAAAAATTCCATTTCTACTTATTTACAAAGACACTACATTATCATTTTTGTTTTGAAGACTAGGTCTTGCTCTGTAGTCCAGACCGGTACTAAAGTCACTAAGTAGCCCAGGCTGGCCCCAAATGTTTACACAGCAACCCTCCTGCCTCAGCCTCCTGAGTGCTGGGATTACAGGTGTGTGCTACCATGCCCAGCTATGTGATGCTGCAGAATTGAACGTAGGGCCTTGAGCTTGCTAGGCAAGCACTTGAATTGCTAAGCTACGCTGCCAGTTCCATTATCATTTCTGTAACTGAAAGAGCATACCACTTTATGATCAGCTTTTCCTCATTTCTGTATTGTTCACAGAACTTTAAACAGATACATAAATTCACTAATTTACTAAACTACTTTCTACCTTTTTTGAGAAAGGGTCTCACTCTGCAGTCCAGGCTGGTCCTGAATTCACTATTGTAGTCCAAACTGGCCTCAAACATATGACAATCCTCCTTCCTCAGCCTCCTTAGTGCTGAGATGACAGATATGTGCCACCATGCTCAGTTTATGTGGCATTGGGGAATCAAACTCAGGGTCTTGAGCTTGCTAGGTAAGCATTTAACCACTGAGCTGTATCACCAACCCTAAACTGCATCCTACTTAAGGACGCATTTAGATTATTTTCAGCTTTTTCCTGTCATAAGGCTGCAGTTGACATCTTCCTTTGTGACTCTTGCTAAATAGTGCAGCACTGTTTTCTCAAGAAGTTTAACAATTTTAAAATCTATGAACATAGACACAGCAGTTTTATGAGCACTAACATATTTAAAGAAAAACAAGGGGGGAGGGGCTGGAGGAATGGCACAGCGGTTAGAGCACTTGTCTAGCAAGGGTAAGTCCCAGAGTTCGATTCCACAGCACCACCTAAGCTGGATATGGTGGCCCATGCCTATAATCCCAGCACTCAGGAGGCTGAGGCAGGACTGCCACTGAGTCCACGGCCAGCCTTGGGTACACAGGCTACATAATGAGTTCAGGACCAGTCTGGGCTGCAGAGTGAGACCCTGTGTCAAAAAAAAAAAAAAAAGTACAAGAAGATAATAGCTGAGTTGCTGGTGCAGGCCTGTAATCAGCACTCTGGGAGGTGAAGGCAGGAGGATCACAAGTTTAAGCACAGCCTGGGCAATTTAGCAAGTTAGTGAGACCCTGTCTCAAAATATAAAACAAAAAAAGAGCTGGGGCAGGGAGGTGGCTGAAGGAATAGGAATAACAGCAGTTATAGCACCATCAGCACCACATAAGCCAGGTGTGGTGGTGCATGCTTGTAATTCTAGCAGTAGGGAGGCTGAGGCAGGAAGATCACCGTGTTTGGGGCCAGCCTGAGCTACAAAGTTCAGGACCAGCCTAGACTAAAGAGCAAGATCCTGTTTTTAAAAACAAAACAAAACAAAAAAGACTGGAGGAATAGCACAGAGTTTAAAGCTCTTGCCTTGCAAGCTCAAGGCCCTGAGTTCAATTCCCCAGCACCACATAAATCTGGGCATGGTGTCACACTTGAGAGGCTGAGGCAGGAGGATTGCCTTGAGTCCAAGGCCAGCCTAGGCTACAGAGCAAGAGAGCCTGTCTCAAATTTTTAAAAAAAAAAAAAAAGGAATGGGTGGGAGCATAAGTCGACATAAAGGCCCTGGGTTCAATCTCCAAAGGCAGGGCTGGAGGAATGGCTCAGCAGTTAAAGCACTTGAGCTAAGTACCAGAGTTAGGTTCCCCAGCACCACATAAACTGGGTGTGGTGGTATAGGCCTGTAATTTCACAGCACTGGGGAGGCTGAGGCAGGACTGCCTTAAGTCCAAGGTCAGCATGGGCCCCATGAGTTCAGAAACAGCCTGGGCTAGAGTGAGACCCTGTCTCAAAATATATAAATAAGAAGAAACTTCACATGATCTCCAAGGGCAAAATAAAAAATGTGAAAATCAACCTAAAACTTACTCCACAATAGTTGGGGATTAGGTAAAGCAGGCATCAAAATCAAATTTTTATCAGCGTCCCATTCCTCTGATCCTATAGGGACCAATGACAAAAACTTGGGACATCTTTACGATTTTTCTCTCTCTTTGAGACAGTCTTGCTCAGCAATCCAGATTGAACTCATTATGTAGCCCAGGCTGGCCTTGAATTCACAGCAATCCTCCAGAGTGCTGGGATTCCAGGTGTGCAGTACCATGCCCAGCTAATCTTTATGTAATGCTGGGGAATTGGGGAATTGCCCTGTACATGCTAGTCAAGCCCTTTAACCACTGAGCTATACCCTAGCCCTTCACAACCATTTCTCCTACCAGCTCTCACCTCATGTTATAATCCAAGAACAAATTTAGGAATCAGTAGCTCAAGTCTGAGTAGCTTACATTCAGATACTCACAATATACATTTACATGTTCATAAAAATCTTTATATATAAGAACTCATTTAAATATCCAAACCACTACATTTACAACATTTTACCACAATTTCCTAGCAGAAATGATCTACCTCACTGAGGATAAAGCACCACGTGCAAGATGTTAAAGATGTTCTAAACCGTTTAGGTTATTTCAAATGGGCCTAGTGGCCCAGGCCTGTAAACATTGCACTCTGGGAGACTGAGGCAGAAGAATCTCACGTTTGAGCCCAGCCTGTCTAAAAAAAAACAATAAAAAGGTGTTGGGGATATAGCTCAGAGTGAAAGCCCTTGGTTCAATCCCCAATTCTGAGGGGGTGGGGGAGAGCCAGGCATGGTGGTGTAATAGGCCTATAATCCTAGTACTCTGAGGTACTGAAGGAGGGTCTCAAATCCAAGCCCAGACAGGGCAATTTAGCAAGACCTTGTCTTAAAATAAAAAGGGCCAGGGATACAGCTCAATGCAAAGACCCTGGGTTCTATCTCTACTACTGCCAAAAAAAAAAAAAAAAAGGCACAAGGGAGGAAAATTAGAAAAGTATAATCTGATGGCTGGAGGCTTAACTCAGTGGTTAGAGTGCCTGCCTAGCATGTGCAAGGCCCAAGGTTGGATTCAATACCACACAAAAATTAGCTGGGAGTAGTGGCCCATGCCTGTTAAGAGGCCAGTCTGGAATATACAACGAGTTCAGGACCAGCCTGGACTACAGTGATTCCCTGTCTTTTTTTTTTTTTTTTTTTTTTTTTGAGACAGCATCTTCACACTGTAGCCCAGGCTAGCCTTGGACTCATGGAAATCCTTCTGCCTCAGCCTCCTGAGTGCTGAGATTAGGACTGTCCCCACACACGCAGCTTTATGTGGTGCTGGGGAATAGAACCAAGAACCTTTAACTGCTGTGCTATTCATCCAGCCCGATTCCCTGTCTTCAATAAATAAATAAGAATTTGCATGAAAAGACCAGATATTTATTGATCATGAAGAGCCAGGCACACTGCGCTAAGCCTGCATTACCTCATTTAGTGCTCAGAGCTATCATTTTAGCTAAGGAAAGCAAAGCCTACAGAAATATTTTACCCATCCAAGATCACAGTGTGATGAGTGAAATTCGTGCTTATCACTGAGCACTGAGCTACATATGCACCTTGATTTCAGTTTAAACTCCCAACAAACCCAATGATCATGTCACTTAATTTCTGTGTCTGTTTCCTCAACTAAACCATGGTTATGTACCTCACAGGACCGGTTATTTTAAGGCCTAAATGAGAACACAGAGCACCTAGCTCCAAACCAGGAACACAGCACTTACTCCAGAAGGCAATCACCATCCTTATTTCTATATATATGTTGGCTGCTCTGGTTAAACAAATGTCATCAATTGCATTTACCTTTCCTCCACTCTTGTAACGAAGGTCATTTTTTAATAACGAAATTGCCTAGGGCTGGAGAAATAGCACAGTACAAGGCTCTGAGTTTGATTCCCCAGCACGACATAAACCAGGTGTGGTGGTGCAAGCCTGTAATATCAGCACTGGAGAGGGCCCAGGCAGGGGGACTGCCTTTAGTGGCATATGAAGCATCCCAGCCTGGCATAGTTAAATTTAGGAAGAGCCTGGACTACAAACTAACCTCGTTTCAAAAACAACAATAAAGCCTGTAGAAATCATGTAAAGCACTATCGTGTGCACTGCTCACAAAGAAGCCAAGTATTCATGTTTTCTTTCCCCCATCACATACTTCTGATGACTACCACCAATACAACTCGGATATACATGCAGAAACCTAAATAACAAATTTATCATCCCCAGCCAGGCCCGGTGAAGAGGACTAGTAATCTCAGCACCCTGGGAGGCTAAAACAGAAGGATTACAGGTTGAAGCCCATCCTGAGCAATGAGCCCATCTAGAAATCAAATATTAAAATAGTCGGCCGAGAACATGCTCAATGTGAAGGCGCTGGGCCTAATTCCCAACACCGAAATAAAAATTAATAAATTCACTGTTGTAGTTATTAGGCCTCTGAAAAGAGAACAAAGCATACAGACTAGTAGCATGGATTTCTACTCTACTCTTAAGACTAACCTTGATGAAGGACTTCGAGAAAATATGTACTGATGGGTACAACTGCACAAACGTTTAGGCACAAAATCAAACATTAGACATCTTAAATCTAAATATTCCATTAAATTCAGAAAATGTAGTTAAATTAAGAGGAAATTTCTGGAGAAATTGGGTATAAATGTACCAAACTGAAACAGTAACTGTATTGGCAGCCTGAAAGCTGTGTAAGACGCACATACTCAGCCCTTTTCTAATTATTTCTTAATACCTTTCACTTAGCAAGGAAGTTGGAAACAGATGATGCAAACCTAACCATTTCCTCAATTAGAGTTGTCAGATTTAGAAAAAAAGGCTAAATTTTCATATTAAAAAAGGTTTAGTATAAACTATCATGCAACGTGTCCGAAAGATAATTTCCTGTTATGTTAAATTCTCATTCCACTGAGCGCCCAGTACTCTATCTGGACCCCTGACCCCTACACCTACCTCAATTTTGATTGAAGACAGCAAAGTGCCTCCTAGTTCTAACTTCGATTTCTGCTAAAAACACAAAGAAAGGCATCAATATACAATGAGACGTTCTTAAAGTGGAAAATAACGGAAGAGTGCTATACATTTATGTTTCAATTCGGAAAGTAATGCCCTAAACGGCTCGAAAAGCTAAGCAGCAGAACTAAAAATGGTCAGCCAGAACCAAAGCTGCTGGGAATGGACTAGAAGAGAACTTCCAAGCTACGAGTTCTGACAAAGAAACATCGCTCCAGGGGCCCCACAGGTCCTTTCTGAATTAATGGCCTCGCGGGCCAAGAGGAGGAGCGCCCAACAAAGCGCCTCCTCCTCCAACCACGACGGCTGTAGCATAATAGACCCCACACCCTCAGGCCCAGGGCCGCGCGGACGCCGAGAACTTACCCACACGCCACGAGTAGCACAAAGAAACTGGGCGAGAGTGAATACGGGCGATGGGTTAAAGCCCGAAGCGAGGCGAGCTGGGAGCGCTGCGCCCCCGCGGGTGGACTAACGAGGCCGTGCGGCGGCGAGGACAAGGCCTCAAGGGACCTTGCAACCGCCATCCTTTCGAAACCTAGCCTCGCCCTCGCCTCCTCCTTCACGCATCGTGTATGAAACCCACTCCCCTCCCAACCAAGAGCCAAGACGTCCCAAAACTCACCCTCTACAAACAGCTCTCTCCTCGGAGTAACGGCGACGCTACACAGCCTCAACCGTCCCGAGAAAAGAGCGCGCGACCGCCGGAAACCAGACGACGGAGCTCGGCGCCTCCCAAGGGGTACGAAGTGGCTTTCTTGATTGGTTACTTGAACTGCCAATCAAGATATAGCTACAGAGGCGGAACCATCTTTCCGCCATTTCTTTTATTCTATTGGCTACCGAATGCCAAAGACTTGAATTCGTGTGAACGACAGATGGGGACAAAGAGCGAGACTTTATACCCAATGCGCATGCGCAAACGGCGGTGCGCGTGAGACGGAAAAGCGGGGGGAGAAAGAATTGGGGGTGGGGGATTCGGAAGGAGAGACAAAAATGGATTAACGGAAAGACTGAAAGAGCAGGTAGTGGGAGGGATAAAGAAGAGAAAAAGAGAAAGTGGAAGAGAGAACGAAAACAGGAGAAAATGCGCACCCGGGCGTGCTCTGAGAATTCCTGCATTGCGCCTGTGCAAGAAGCGAGATCAACAATGTCATTGTATTCAATATAGTAGATTGAGCCTTTTCTACTGAAAAAGCGACCCGCCATGTTTCTTTTTCCACATTTCCTCTTTTGAACCTGCATCCCTACACCCAATACTTAATCAGATTTTTAGTTTCTCTTCTTGCTACCAGAGCTAGTCAGGAAGCTCAGCCGGGAACGGTCATGTCTCTAGAAATTAGTAGCAGGAAGGGGTATCTTAACAACCTTAGTGTCTGTCGCGCAGAATTGTAACCCGCACCCTCATTTCCATAGTTACTAGGGAATTTCGAAGTCCAAACATTAATATTGTTCTTATGACATACAGAGATTCAACAGGTGCTATCACTGTCATGGATATATTGTGGGCCTCCAGATCACTATTACATATTTCATAAAAGCCCTTCATTGTTTTCAGGCATGCCTAACTCACCCCTGTGGTTAAGAATTACAAGGCTCAATTAATAGATATTGGCAGTTAATACTCATCAATTAATTCACACTCAGTTGCAGAGTATCCGAGCTAATACCACCTTATGTGGGAACACAATTATTCAGATTTGGGCTGTCCAATAAAATTTCCTGAAATTAGCCAGGGCAGACCTGTACTCATCATTCTGGGAATCTGAGGCAGGAAGATCACAAGATTGAGCCCAGCCTGGGCAATTTAGCAAATTGATGAGACCCAGTCTCAAAATAAAAATAAATAACTTTATAAAAAATGGCCTAGAGTTCTAGCTCAATGTGAGGGCCCTAAGCTCCATTCCCATCATTACACACTCAGAAAAATCACAATAAATTAAAAACCTAAATTGTCTTTTTTGGATATAGGTTCTCACTCTGTAGACTGGGCTCTAATTCACAGCAATCCTCCTGCCCAAACCTCCCAGAGGGCCAGAATCACAGGCGTATGCAGCTATGCCTGGCTGATTTGCCTGAGTTGCTGGGGAATCTGACTCAGGGCCTTACACTCAGGCCTCCGCCCGGAAAGACCTAAATGTAAGAGGTATAAAACTCTTAGGGGGCAACCTCATTGGGCCCTCCTGGTTAGCAGAGGCTTTTTTACTCTTCTATCCTTGTTTTCAAAATAAAAGCATCCTCTTGAAAAAACAACTCTTAGAAATGTCTGGAACTGCTGCTGATTGCACAGACCTATAACCAGTAATCCCAGAACTTTGGGATACTGAGGAGAATCAAAAGTGCGAGCCTGGCCTGGGGTATTTAGTCAGGCCCGATCTCAAAATAAAAAATAAAAATGGGAGACTGGGGCATAGCCCAGTGTTTGGAGTGCTTGCCTAGCAAGCACAAGGCTCTGGATTAGATCCCACATCATCACATAAACTGGGTATAGTGGCACACACCTGTAATCCCAGCACTAGGGAGGCTGAGACAGGAGGATTGTCCTGTGTTTGAGGCAAGCTGGACTACATAGTGAGTTCAGAATCAGCCTGGACCACAGAGTGAGACCCTGTCTCAAAAAAATGGAGGAGGGGGAACTGGGGATACAGTTCAGTGTGGAGGCTCTGGGTTCCATCTTCAGTACAGCAATAAATATCTAAATAGATATATAGAGAAAATATGTTAAAAAACAAAAAATGAAAAGGGCCAGGGCTGGGTGTGGTGGTACACTGCTGTAATCCCAACACTCTGGGAGGCTGAGGTAGTAAGAATGCAAATTCCAGCCCAGGCTGGGAAATTTAACAAATTAGTAAGACAACTGTCTCAAAATAAGAAATAAGGGGCTGGGGATGTACAGCAGCAGATAGAGTGCTGGCCTAGCTAGTATACGGCTCTGGGTTCCATTCCCCAGCACCACATAAACTAGGTGTGGTGGCATATGCCTGTAATCCCAGCACTCAGGAGGCTGAGGCAGGAGTATTACTGTGAGCTCAGGACAAGCCTAGAGTACAGAGCAAGACCCTGTCTCCAAAAAAGGCCATATTAAAAAAAATAAGTAAATAAAAATGTTAAAAATGGGCTGGGAATGTAGCTCAGTGTTAAGGCCCTGGGTTCAATCCCCAGTACTCAAAAGCAATTTTTATTTAATTGTACACTTTTTATTTTTATTTATTTTTGTCATACTGGGTACGAAACCCAGGGCTTTTGCACTGAGCTACATCCTTGGCCTCTTTACTTATTTACTTAATTGCACATTTATAATGCTTTCATTTGAAATAAAGAACTATAAGTGGGACCCAAAGAAGCATTTTTTGTTTTTTTTCTTTTGTGGTTCTCTCTCTCTCTCTCTCTCTCTCTCTCTCTCTCTCTCTCTCTTTCTCTCTCTCTCTATTTTCTGTTTTGGCACCAAGCAAGTGCTCTACCACTGAGTTACATCCTTATTCCCAAAAAAGTAATATTAACCTAAGATTTTCCAAGGAATAATGCCATAGCATAAAATCCTATATAGGCCAGGCCCCATAGTACAAGCCTGTAATTCCAGCAATCTGGAAGGCTGAGGCAGGAGGATTGCAAATTCAAACCCAGCCTGGGCAATGTAGGAACTTAGTGAGACCCTATCTCAAAATTTAAAATAAATAAATAGGCTGGGGCAGAGCTCAGTGGTCTGAGCACTTTCCTAGCAAGTGCAAGGCCCTAGATTCAACTCCCCAGCCACATATGCCAGGCATGGTGGCACACACCTATAATCCTAGCACTTGGAGGGTTGTGGTAGGACTGTTATAAATTCAAGGCCAGCCTAGGCTACATAGTTTAAGACTAGCCTGGGCTGCAGAATCTGTCTCAGAAAAAAATAATCAGGGACTGGAGGAATGCCACAACAGTTAGAGCACTTGCCTAGCAAGCACAAGGCACTGAGTTCAAGTTCACAGGCACACACACCTGTAATCCCAGCACTTGGGAGGCTGAGGCAGAAGGATTGCAGTGAGTTTGAGGCCGACCTGGGCTACATGGTGAGTTCAGAGCCAACCTGAACTACAGATCAAGACTCTGTCTTAAAAAAAAAAAAAAGGAAAGAAAGAAAGAAAAAGAAAAGAAAAAAATCAAAAAATAAAAATGGGTAGCTCAGTTTGAAAGCCCTAGGTTCTGTCTTTAGTACTGGAAAAAAAGCTAAATTATCCCTAGATTGCCCTGGGGGTACAGGCCTGTTATCCCACACTCTGGGAGGTTGAGGTAGGAGGATCAAAAGTTCAAATTTAGCATGAGGAGAGGGCTGGAGGAATAGCACAGTGGTTAAAGCACTTGCCTAGCAGGCACAGGCCCTGAGTTTAATTCCCCAGCACCACATAAGGTACGTACCTGTAATTGGGCTACATAGTGAGTTCAGGACTAACCTGGACTGCAGAGCAAGACTATCTCAAAAAAAAAAATAATAATAAAGCCAAAATAAAAACAATAACAACAAAATGGGCTGTGGATTCAGCTCCTCCAGCTCTAATGACCAGAGTTCAATACCCAGTACTGAAAAAAAAATTAAAAAGAAATGTGAAGACCCTCTCCTCAAACACCAGTACCCACTACCCCAAAATTTCTGTATAGACCTTGAGATCCACATAATCCATAGGGTGTATGGCTTATGAAGTCAGTTGACTTTCTGCAAAGTAGACCAGAATATATTGCCTCCAAACTTGGAAAAGGCTTGGAAAAGGGGACAAGTTTGAGCCCAGGCTCAGGCTAAGAAACTTAGCAACTCCTGCCTGGGCTGAGGATATAAAAATAATTGGAAAAGGAGTTGTGATGTGGTTCAGTGGTAGAGGGATTCCTTAGCATGTACAAGGCCCAGGACCACTAAAGAAAAAGTTGGAAAAGATGAATAAAAGAGAGTAGGGGCTGGAGGAATAGCACAGTGCTTAGAGTGTCTGCCTAGTAAGCTCAAGGCTTTGAGTTTGATTCCCCAGCACCACATAAAGAGGGCACGGTGGCACATGCCTATAGTCCCAGCACTTAGGAGATTGAGGCAGGAGGATTGCCTTATGTTCAAGGCCAGCCTGGGCTACATAGTGATTTCAGGACCAGCCTGGACTACAGAGCAAGACCCTGTCACACACACACACACACACACACACACACACACACACACACACACGAATAGGAGAAAGTAATGCTAAATTAGAATGGAGTATCACATTATAAAGTATGACTGCCACTATTAGACTTACTGGTGATGGACCTTTGCACTAAGGTACATCACCAGCTTCACCCTCTTTTTGCATTTATCCCAGCCCTCTTGGGTGTATGGTATCAGAGATCCACCAGGGCCTTCACACTGAGCTCACTGAGCTATATCCCAGCCCCCCAAACCCCCTCCCCCTTTTGGAGATAGAATCTCACTCTGTAGTCCAGGCTGATCCTGAACTCACTACGTAGCCCAGGCTGGCTTTAAATCTCAGCCTCCCAAGTACTGGGATTACAGGTATATGCCACCACACCTGGTTTATATGGTGCTGGGGAATCAGACTCAGGGCCTTGTACCTGCTGGGCAAGGGCTCTAACTTCTGTGATATTCCACTAGCCCCCTTCAGCCCATTTTTATATTGTTTTAGCTAATTAATTGAAATTTTTGATGTAGTACTGGGGATTCAACCCAGAGTGGTCACACTATACTATATTCCCATGCATATTTTAGTTTTGATTTTGAGACAAGGTCTCTCTAAGTCACTAAACTGCCCAGGCTGGATTGGAGGCATACATCAGCAATAATGTGCTTTCCTAGCAAGTACAAGGCCCTGGGTTCAATTCCCCACTACCTCATTAAAATAGCCAGGCACGGGCAACCCATATTTCAGAATCTCCTTTCTAACTAGCAGAAGCTTTATATTCCTTTTCTCCTATTCTATATTTTTTCCAAAAAAGTCTCCTCATAACTTGCTAAAAAAAATTAACCAGGCATGGTGGCACACACCTGCAATCCTAGCACTTAGGAGGCTGAGGCAGGAGGACTGCTGTGAGTTTGAGGCCAGCCTTAGCTATATAGTGAGTTCAGGGACCAGCCTAGAGCACAGATCAAGATCTGTCTCTAAATAAATAAATAAATAAATAAATAAACTAGGCTAGACTAGAACTTGAGATCCTCCTACCCTCCTGCCTCAACCACCCAGAGTGCTCAGATTACTATAATTTTTTGGAGACAGGATCTTGCTCTAGTCCAGGCTGATCCTGAACTTACTACATAGCCCAGCCTAGACTCAACTGAGGGAAATTCCCCTGTCTCAGCCCCTCATGTACTGGGATTATAGATATATGCCATCACACCTGGCTTAGGTGGTGCTGGGGAATTGAACAAACACTCAGATTGCTGACCTATGGCCCCGGGTGCTGAGATTATCATGGGGCTTAGGTTTTGTTTGTTTGTTTTTGTTTTGAGATATGTCTCACTCTGCTCTGTAGTTCAGAGCTGATTCTGAACTCACACTGCAACCCAGGTTGGCCTAGAACTCAGGACAATCTTCCTGCCTCAGCCCCCCTAGTGCTGAGACTATTGTTGTGTGTGTGCCACTATGTTTGGTTTACATGATGCTGGGGAATCTAGGGTATGGAACCAAGGGCCTTGTACTTGCTAAGCAAGTGCTCTAACCACTGATCTACATCCCTATATAGTTGATGCTAGCCTAGAATTTCTAAGTTGTCCAGGCTGGCCTTTAATTTATAATCCTCTTGCTTGAGGCTCACAATTACTGGGATTACAGGCATTTACTACTATGTTTGACTTTATCCTTATCCATTTATTATTATTGTGGTGCTGAGAATCAAGCCCAAGGCATTCCGACTGAGCTACATCCCCATTTTTGGTTTTGAGACAAGGTTTCATTAAATTGCTAAATTGCCCAAATGGAGTTTCAACTTGGAATCCTCCTGTCTCAGCTTCCCAGGGTGCTGGGGTTATAGGCCTGAGCCATCAGACTTGGCTCCTTATTTTTATTTTTAAAAATTTTTCAGGCTGGATTTTGCTCTGTAGTTCTGGCTAGCCTAAATCTCACAGCAATCCTGCCTCAGCCTCCTGAGTGCTGTAATTATAGGCGTGAACTTTCACACTCATTTTTTGTGGTGGTGGGGAATTGAACCCAGGGCCTTGCACTTGCTAGGCAAGCACTTTAACCCTCTGTGCTGTAGATTTTAGAGTCCATTCAGGGCTGGAGAAATGGCTCAGTGGTTAAAGCGCTCACTTAGCAAGCGCTAAGTACTTGAGTGCGATTCCCCAGCACCACATAAGCTGGGCATGGTGGTGCACACCTGTAAAAGATTTATGGTTTATGGTAACACAGGCCTGTAATCCGAGCACTCGGAAGGCTGAGGGAGGAGTAACCTGCGCGCGCGCGCGTGTGTGTGTGTGTGTGTGTGTGTGTGTGTGTGTCTGTGTCTATATGTATATCTATCTATATCTTTTTACTACCTAAATGGGGTCTGTATCCTAAGCTTAGGGGCCAAAATCTTACTTTAGGGCATGGTGGCGCATGCCTGTAATCACGAGGCTGAGGCAGGAGGATTGCTGTGAGTCCAAGGCCAATTTGGGCTACAAAGTGAGTTCAGGACCAGCCTGGACTATAGAGTAAGACCCTGACTCAATAAATAAGTAAATAAATAAATTAGAGGCTGGATGAATGGCTCAGTGGTTAAAGCACTTGCCTAGTAAATGCTAAGTACCACAGTTCAATTCCCCAACACCACATAAGCCAGCTGTAGTGGTGCATGCCTGTAATCCTAGCACTCTGGAGACCGACACAGGAGGATTGCCGTGAGTCCAAGGCCAGCCTGGGCTACAGAGTAAAACCCTGTCTCAAAAATAATAATAATAAATTAAAAAAATAAAAAAGGAACTCACATGGGGCTGGAGGAAGAGTATAACATGTACTACCACATCCCGTTTATCTGTTGCTGGGGAATCAAACTTGGGGCCTTGTGCTCACTAGGCAAGTGCTCTAACTTTTGTGCTATTTCTCCAGCCCCAGGTAATTTTTATGTAGTACTGGGAAATCGAACCCAGAGCCTTGCACATGCTAGGAAAATGCTTAACCACTGAGCTACGCCCCAACCCCTAAACTTTACTTTTCCAAGCAATTTTATGTTCACATTAAAATAGGGCAGGAGGTATAGAGTTCCCATCTAGCCGTGCAGGTCATAAGCACACCCTCCTACCTATTAACATTCTATACCAGAATGGTATATTCGTTACAATCCAAGCACTTGCATCATTACTAACTAAAGCCCATATTTTATAATAGGGCTCACTTTGTACATTGTATATGTTATGGGGGTGGGGTGGCTAAGGGTGGAGGAACTGGGTATCCATCACCCTGGGTTCAGGTATGTCTCAGGAAGGTGAGGATGGGAAGAAGGAAGGGAGGGAAGAGAAGGAAGGGGGATAAAACCTATGAAAAGAAAGAAGAGCTTGTGAGAGTGGCTTGGGATGGAAGGGAGAGAGGGGAGAAGAGGACAGGGAGCAAAGTGGGAGAGGATATGTTGTACATGTTTGGATAACAACTGGTACTATCCACTATTATCATGCAGAGTAACTTCACATAATAGGCTCCTTTGTTCCTTGTTAGTTTTTTAATGTGGCTTGCTAATGACTACATACATTGTACAAATGTAACAAAAATTGATTTAACCAACCTCTTTTTTTTTTTTTTTTTGGTATTGGGAATTGAGCCCTGGTCTTTATATTGAGTCCAGTACCCATTTCTTTTAGTTTTGATTTTGAGACAGAATTTTACTAGACAGCTGTTGCCCAAACTGGGCTCGAATTTGTGGTTCTTCCTGCCTCAGCCTCCCAGAGTGTGGGATTATAGGCCTGCCCCACAGAGTTGAGTCCTTATCTCTGTTTTTTTTTTTTTGTTTGTTTGTTTGTTTTGTTTTTGTTTTTGCTTTTCCTGGTTCTGGTAAACCCAGAGATTTTGCTCTGGGCTACAACCCCAATACATATTTTAGTTTTAAAGGATGAGAAACCTTAAGGCCAGTGACTGGGAGAAATGATTTGTTCAAATATAGCTAGTTAAAAAAGCACGCATAGTTGAGATCAGAATTCTGATCTGACTTGAGAACTCATTTTTTCCTGGTACTGCAGCACCCAAGGCCTTCTCACTAAGTTACATTCCTAACCCATTTTGTAGTTTCAGTTTCTGACAGGGTGTCTCTAAATTGCTAAATTTCCTAGACTGAGCTTGAATTTGCAATCCTCCTGCCTCAGCCTCCTGGAGTTTTGGGGTTACAGGCTCTACCCCTAGGTTCAACCGACTTGCTCACTCTTAAACTACCACATTGCCTTTTTTTTGTACTGAGGATCAAACCCATGGCCTTCACTCTAAGTCCGTTTTAGTGTTTTATTTCAAGGTGCTCTCTCACCAAGCACTAAATTGCCCAGGCTGGGCTTGAATTTGAGATCCTCTTGTCTCTGCCTCCTAGAGTGGTGGGATTACCAAGCCTAGCCTTAGAATTAACAATATACCATTTCTTCTTCTTCTTCTTCCTCTCTCCCTCTCTCTCTCTCTCTCTCTCTCTCTCTCTCTCTCTCTCTCTCTCTCTCTCTGAGACAGGGTCTTGCTCTATAGCACAGGCTGGTCCTGAATTCACTGGTGTAGCCCAGGCTGGCTTTGAACTCAGGACCTGCCTCAGCCTTTGGTGTGCTCGGTTTAGAGGCATGCACCACCATGCCCAGCTTTATGTGGTGCTGTGGAATTGAACTCAAGGCTTTTTGCTTGCAAGGCAAAGGCTTTAACCTCTGTGCCATTCCTCCAGCCTTTATTCCTTTTTTAAAGTACTGGAAATTGAGTCCAGGGACTTTGCACCAAGCTATATCCCCAGAACTTTTTTTTTTTTTTTTCTTTTTAAGACACGGTCTTGCTCTGTAGCCCAGGCCGGTCCCGAGCTCACTATGGAGCCTAGGCTAGCCTGGAACATAATGCAATCCTCCTGCCTCAGCCCTCTAGTGCTGGGACTACAGGTGTACACCACCATGCCCCACTTTATGTGGTTCTGGGGAACCAAACTCAGGGCGTTATGCTTGCTAGGCAAGCGCTTTAGCCTCTCTGCCATTCCTCCAGCCACCCCCTCCCCACAGGACATTTTTATTTTCATTTTGAGGCAGGCTCTCAATATGCTAGTGATTGCCCATGCTGGGCTTGAACCTGAGCTCCTCCAGCCTCAGCCTCCTAGAGTACTAGGATTATAGACCTGTGCCACCTGGCACAACCATTTACTCCCTGTAGATTATCTACCTTAAACTTGAAAGCTAGTGACCAGGCACCCTGGAAACACAGTGCCCAAGTAAGTGTTGAGGGCAGGTAATACAAAAGAGGTTGGTTGGTGGTTCAACTGAGAAGAAACAAGCAGAAAGTACAAAAGGGAGTGGAGGGTGGAAATAAGCAAAAGGTGGAAGGTGAGTACACAGACACTACCGGTTAAGATGCAGAGAAAGCTGAGTTAGGAAGCTAGAAAGGAAAAAAAAAAAAAAAAAAAAAAAAAAAAAAAAAAAAAAAAAAAAAAAAAAAAAAAA